>CAUYQS010055752.1:0-31034 GCA_963574585.1 Otolemur crassicaudatus
CATAACCTAATTATAGCCTTAGAATATGGGAAGGGGGTGGGAGAGGGGAGGTGAGGGGGGAGGGTGGGGTCACCTCTATGGTTTATCTTACAAGGGTACAAGTGAATCTTTCTAAAAGCAGAGTATGAATGTCTTAACTCAGTTACTAAGAACAGGACATGAAGGCTGCATTAACCAGTTTGATGAGAGAATTTCAAATTGTATATGAAAACATCACACTGTATCACATGATTGCATTAATGTACACAGCTATGATTTAATAAAGAAAATCTTTAAAAAAAAAAAAAGAACAAAACACATGCATGTATATGTAAGAAATCTTTTTGGTCATCTTCTGTTTTTAAGGTAATCCCTCCCTCTAAGAATGTCTGAGAAATAAAAACAAATCAAGGAACCCATAAAGATCAAGAGTCCACTTTCCTTCTGTCTGCTGATGACACAGTTGAGGTCCCCTGGGAATCTTCTACAGTAGAATCTTTCTCTACAGCTGTTTCTGACTGGTGAACAATATGTTAAATATCTAGAGTTGTCTCAACTTGCTGTTACACTTGGGGGATGAGAAACAAGGAGAGTCATGGATTATATTTTGGAGTGAAGAAGGCATTGAAGATCTTGCAAACTCTTCCAAGGCTTCTAATACCCTCATATGGTATCCACCTTCTAACTGCATGTAGCTCTTCAGTTTCCAGTGTACAATCAAGATATACTTTCACTTAGGCTTCATTGTTACTCTAATTGCTGTTTACAGTTTCAACATAGCCCCACACACCTGCCCCAAATCATCCTCCAGGAGAAGCATGAGCCCCTGAGTGAGGACTCTGACATCTACTGTGCCCTCTGTT
This sequence comes from Otolemur crassicaudatus, assembly GCA_963574585.1. NCBI lineage: Eukaryota > Metazoa > Chordata > Mammalia > Primates > Galagidae > Otolemur > Otolemur crassicaudatus. Next base: position 843 of record CAUYQS010055752.1, read on the forward strand.
TACTTCCATTTGGTTCCTCCATCTATGCTTTGAGAAGGCCATAGACACAAGTAAACGGGAGATGCTGAAATTTTAATGTCCAATCTTGGCTTCAACCCTTGAGATCTGTCACCTTTACCTTTCTTCCTTCTTTCAGTTCTCCTATAAGGCCCTGGAGTCAGAAGCTGCCAGGACTTCTTTGGTTCCATATTCTGTTTCCTTCCATTATTTGACCCCACCTTTGGGACAAGGCCCTCCAAACACTTGAGTGGGTACCTTCTGATCTTCACCTTACCATTCTTCCACATTTCTTCTGAGTTCAAAGGAAGGAGGTTAGTGAATCTGTATCAATCACTGGCAGCTTCAGAAGATTCATGGTAGAACAGGTTGTGTTTTGGTATTTTTATTATGATGATGATGATAATTATTTGGCAAGACATATGCAAATGATTCATCAGGTGACTGGAAACTTATGATGAATACTTTTATCCAAAATACATTTTTTTTTTTTTTTGAGACAGAGCCTCAAGCTATCCCCCTGGGTAGAGTGCTATGGCATCACAGCTCACAGCAACCTCCAACTCCTGGACTCAAGCGAGTCTCTTGCCTCAGCCTCCCAAATAGCTGGGACCACAGGCGCCCGCCACAACGCCCGGCCGTTTTTTTGGTTGCAGCCATCATTGTTGTTTGGCGGGCCCGGGCTGGGGATTCGAACCCGCCACCTTAGGTGTATGTGGCTGGCGCCTTAGCCGCTTGAGCCACAGGCGCCGAGCCCAAAATACATTTTAAATGAAAATACAAGAAAAAATTATCAAAAGGTATAAGAATGATGATAATAAACCAGATCAATTTATGATTGTGGATGCAATGTATAAGCATGTATCAATAGATAGATTGCTTAATTCAGCATTTTGAAAGCTGGGCAAGTTTTTAAATACTTCTGTGGAAGAACTGAGCCAGGAATCTGATGGGAATGAGTTCATAGATTGTTTTTTTTCTTGAGATAGACTCTTACTATGTTGCCTTTGCTAGAATGCCACGGCATCATATGTAGCTCAAAGCAACCTCAAACCCCTGGGCTTAAGCAATTCTCTTGCCTCAGTCTCCAAAGTAGCTAGGACTACAGAAGCCCACTGAAATGACCAGCTATGTTTTTGTTGTAGTTGTCACTATTGCTTGGCAGGCACAGGTTAAATTCAAACCTGCCAGCTCAGGTGTAAGTAGCCGGTGTGCTAGCCACTGAGCTATAGGCGCCAAGCCAAGTCAACATCTTTTTTCCCATGTCTTGTGGCTTTCATGCCCTGATTTAGAATACTATAACAAGTCCCCACAAAAACCTCCCCTTTATATTTTTAAGTCCCCAGTGCAATCATAGTCAGAAATGTTTTTTAATTGTATTGAGTTATGGTGAATAAAAGAGAAGAAAAATGTTTCAAACAGACCTTTTTTTTTCTTTTTTTTTAAAGACATGTCTCACTATGTCACCCTCAATAGACTGCCATGGCATCACAGCTTATGGCAATCTTACAAACACTTGGGCTTAAGCAATTATCTTGCCTCAGCCTCCCAAGTAGCTGGGACTACAGGCATATGCCATAACGCCCAACTACTTTGTTGTTGTTGCCATTGTTGTTTTTTTAGCTGTCCCAGGTCAGATTCGAACCTGCTAGCCATGGTGTATGTGGCTGGCACCCTACTCACTGAGCTATGGGTGTCACCCAACATCTGCTTATTAAAGACCAAATCAGGAGAGCTGAACACACCCTCAATCTGGATGTGTAAAAGTGAGGACGTTTCACTTGAGATTCTGCATGAAATTGGGAAGTGAAGATCCAGATCCTACTGCCACTGTATATAATGTCCCACAGACCAGCCCTCTTTTTAGCAGAACTGTTTGCAGAAGAAAGCCCAGATTAACACAATCAATCAGTCTGTAAGACACTATTGAAGGGTACATATGTGAACACCTGAGGAGTCCTATCTTGGTGTGCTTGCATTGCTAGTAATAATGGTTTTATAAGTTTGAAACTAATACTCAATTATTAATTGTTAGTAGATTAGAGATATTATTAGGAATAGGGAACAAAGTCTGGACAAAGGGTGACAGTTATTGAGATGTCAATTGGGACTGATTTTTCTGGCTCTGAGCACAAAGTGTGAGATCCCCTCGCTTTAATATTTCTGCAGTCTGCCATGTTGTATATCCCCCTTCCCCTTGCAGCTGTATCACAGCAGCTGCCTGGAGGCTTTGAGCTGCTTTCTGCCAGGACAAGGCTGTGTGCTTTGATGGAGTGGTTTTTGGGAGTTAAAAATGTGAATTCTTGGCTTGGCACCTGTGGCTCAAGTGGCTAAGGCCACATACACCTGAGCTGGTGGGTTTCAATTCAGCCCACTCCCGCCAATAACAATGACAGCTGCAACCAAAAAATAGCCGGGGGTTGTCACATGTGCCTGTAGTCCCAGCTACTTGGGAGGCAGAGGGAGAAGAATCACTTGAGCCCAGGAGTTGGAGGTTGCTGTGAGCTGTGATGCCAGGGCACTCCATCCAGGGCAACAGCCTTGAGGCTGTGTCTTAAATAAATAAATAAACAAACAAACAAGCAAACAAATAAAAGAAGTAGAAGAATGTGAATTCTTTAAACCTTCTCCATCTCAGGAAGACTTGCTCCAGACCATTTAATGAGAACAAAGATTTCTTTTCTTCTGCCACCTTGATTGGGCCAGAGGACTGTGATTGGACACAAGGCCGTCAGAGTTTAAAACATCACATCTTGGCTCAGCGTCCGAAGCATAGTGGTTGCAGTGCCAGACACATTCACCAAAAGTGTGGGGTTCAAGCTCGGCTCTGGGCCAGCTAACCAACAGTAACAACTGTGACAAAATGAAGCTGGCATTGTAGCAGGCACTAGTTCCAGCTGCTTGGGACGCTGAGGCCATTCTTCATCAGTGGTGCTTTCACTCCTCTCAGAAAAATCTTCAGTCCATTTCTAAACTGCCATTTTATTTATGGTCTTATGACCATAATCAACTTGTCCCTGATTTCACTTCTGCCATTGCCAAGTTTAACAAGAAATTTCTGAAAGTTTGTTCATTAATCTAATTTAAGCCCTGACATTCTCACAACACACACACACACACACACACACACACACACACACAAATCACCCAGCAAAACACCAACACGTGTCAATGAGAACACTGCTGTGAGGAACTGATAAACCAAGGTTAGAAAACCTTGTTGAGTGGTTTGTACAGTGCAAACACTGTAAGTGGACACTGGCAAGTTCAAAACTTGATTCTAAGACCTCAAATAAATTTGTTTGTAATCAGAAAAAGATTAAAAAGTGTTGTTACCATTTGGTATTTAGTTAATAATTTGACTTTCATCTGTATTTGTAGCATTTATTATTTCACAGCACAAATTCCTTGTTAGCCAAGGGGAAAAAATGAACACAATGAAATCACCACTGCTAAACATCTTTACATGAGAAGAAACATAATTGGTGATAACTAGTCAGAACCCACCAATGCTCTAGTTCACTTCATAAACATAGTGCTGGCCAAGTATTACTTCTTTCCTCCCCCCAAGCTCCTATTTGTTTGCAATCAAGTAGAAAATGGACTCAGAATGGAACATGTATTCCTTGGATACAGGCAGAGACGCACAGATTACAACACACGTTTACACAATTATACAAAAGGAATTGTCCATTAAACATACAATCTAAAGAATATAAGGGGTAGGTATCATCAGATGAATGTCCAATAATACTTCATTTACAATCCTTAGGTGTTAGACAAGTATTTATCTGTCCCAGGCTTTTCAATGAAAAGAATATGTGTTATTTGCAGTTTGGCAGGGCCTTCTTGGACCGATCTCATACATTTGTTGATCAAAAGGACTATGTCTATTAATGTTTCATGTTGAAGATGGTACATAATTTGTTCTGGTGGTTGAGCTTCTGATTTTAATTGGACCTCAGAGTGGTCCTGAGGGCCTTCCTAGTGGTACCTTCTTCCCAGATAGAGAAGTTTACATTGATGTTGATGTCTGCTGGCCATTTGTCCTCATCCTGGACATGCTAGAGTAACACCTACCACTCATGTTCATGTAGTACCTTCATTGGAAGGCTATTATTTTCTGGAGAAAGGTAATCTGAGTATATAATTTAGACATGTCTCTCCCTAGCAAGAGAAGAAGGAAATCAGGCATCTAAAGGAACTAGTGAGTCATCTCTTTTTCCCAATCCAGCATGTAAGAGGTGTAAGAATTTGTATTCCAGATGTCCTGTTACTCCTGCTAGAGAACCAGTTGTTCCATAATAGGGGAGTGGAGTATTAAGCACAAAATATGTAGCCACAGCATTTATTAGGAAGTTTTGGCCTACAGCTTTCTGTAGGTAGAGGAGAGTGCCAACAGACATTGGGCCAAATTGTTGCTGTCCAGAAAGGCATCATTGTCATAGACTAAGTAAAAAGCTGTGCTCATCCTCAGGTGGCTAGAGTTCTCTGGGATCTGCATTTTCCCACCTAGCATTTACAAGGTGAAATTCTAGTGCCAGGTGTCATTCCTTACCAACCATGTATTCACCTTGTACCACAAATTTCTAGGTTCCATGCTTATGTGTGTTTGGTTACCTCTTTTTAGCCTTTGTCTCACCAAGTCTTCTTGCTCAGATGACCTCCCTGTCTGCTCTGATTGGTAACCAATTACCACAGTGAAAGAGCTTCCCATTGATTCATCCTGAGGAGTCTAGAGTATCTTCCCTGATCGTTTTCTTCTCTTTGAAGAGGTTTATTTGGCTTCACTTGAGGGGTGGCTAACTAGAGCTTTCAGCCAAGAGCAGAGGACGGCCATAGGTATATAAAAGATCCCCCCACTGATACAGCAGGTGAAAACTCAACTGTAAACACCTCTTTTGACTCAGAACATCACAACTCAGAATGGGTAGAGCAAGAAAGGCATGGAGTCCCCATTTTGTCCAACAACCAGAAACAGTCCAATGTGGCCACAGTCTACACTTATGAAAGGAAAACATATGTTGTTGATCAAGTGTGGCAGAAGTTACACATACATGTTCTGTCACATTATCTCAGCCACAAAAAGCCATGAGGTGCAAGGAGTGAATTAAAGACTCAAAGGTGGGAAAATGTCAGGCAGTTGAGAAAAAGAGACCATGTTTTTTTGTTGTTTTTCTTGAGACAAAGTCTCACTATGTCACCCTCAGTAGAATGTCTTGGCATCACAGCTCACAGCAACCTCAAATTCTTGGGCTTAAGCCATTCTCTTGCCTCAACCTCCCAAGTAGCTGGGACTACAGGCTCCTGCCACAATGCCAGGCTGTTTTGTTGCAGTTGTCATTGTTGTTTTCACTACTCTGGGCTGGGTTCGGATTCACCACCTTTGGTGTATGTGGCCAGTACCCTAAACCAGTGCACTATGGGTGCTGAGCAGAGGTGTCTTAAAAGACAAAGTTGGATCCTTTTTTTCTCTACTTCAGTTTCAAGAGAATAACTGATGACTTTGAGTAGTGACAACAGTTTAATAATCTTGATTTCAACACCCACAACAAAGCAGATGCAGCTTCAAGAAGCCAAAAGAAAATACAGAGTTTTTTTTTTTTTTTAACTCTATAGTGGCAGATTGACAGGAATACTTGATGTAATTTATCAGTTTCAAAAAATATACAAGTAATCTGTAGAGGCTTTAAAAAAAAGTCTGATAACAGAAAGTGGAGTTTGTTGTTTTAATTAGAGATTGCCTTTTCAGTCAGGCCAACTGGTTCACATGCAAAATGTTTATAAATTCACCTTTGCAAATATCATGCCTTACATGGACTTCTGTTGACATACTGAAGCCCTATGTTTGTCCCAAATTCTTCTTCTTAAACCATGACTTACTTTAGGACAAATATTGTTATATTAGGTTTTGTCCTACACAAAATTATTCTCTCTCCTCTTAATGTTCATCACCAACCGTGTTTCTTCATATACATTTTTTTCTTCACATCTCTCTCCTACATACTGGTTCCTTCTTGCATCAATTTTTCTCTTTTGAAACAAAATTTTATTTTTAAAGGCCTAAAAAAGGAGGCCTATGGATTTAAAGAATTTAGGTCTCTAAACTAAAGTTGAAACTTCATCCAAACAATGGCGTAGGGCAGTTGGAAAGCATTAAAAGGGACAAACAGAAACATCATCACCCATTGATGGACTACAGAGAACACAAGGCAGTTGCATTTTCCTTTTTTCCTTTTTTTTTTTTTTGAGATAGAGCCTCAAGCTATAGCTCTGGGTAGAGTGCTGTGGCATCACAACTCACAGCAACCTCAAACTCCTGGGCTTAAACAATTCTCTCGCCTCAGCCTCCCGAGTAGCTGGGACTAAAGTTGACTGCCACAATACCTTACCTTTTTTTTTTTTTTTTTTTTTGTATTTCCATTGTAGTTGTCAGTTTGGCTGGCCGAAGTTAAATTTGAACTTGCCAAGTCCGGTGTATGTGGCTGGTGCCTTAGCCACTTAAGCTACAAATGCCACCTTCTTTTCTTAGGACAGATATAGGAAAGGGAAACAGAGGTCCTGAATATCAAGGGAGGAGGAGTGGCTCTAATGTTATTAACATCAGTTTGTTTACTGTGACAGAGAGACAGCTCTCCAACAATCAGCCGCACCAGCATCAGAAAGTAGACATTATACTGAAGCTGGAGCATGCCCATCAGACTGAAAGAGTTCCAGATGGTAAATGCGGTTCAGGGATGTCACAGGGTCTGCAAAGTGTGCATGATCCCCTGTCTCCAGGAGAGGGCAATGTGCATCTCTCTAGAGGAGACTTCAGACTCCCCTCAGGGTGAATCAATGACAAGTGCAACAAGAGGGCATGGTCCCAGCAGAGTGCACTTCCTGAGCCATTTCCTGCTTCAGGAACACATAGTCATTGTGAGGGAAGGCCTGGTGTCTTCTCACCTGAGACTGTAGAGTAACTCTGTTCCTGACAAACCTCCTCCCCTAGTGGTGCAACCATTTCAAACTTCCTTCTGCTCTTGGGCTAGCTGCTGGCCTGGCTTTCTCTCACTGACTCCTCCTTCCCAGTCTTGTTATCAAGACCTTTAAAAATATCATTTAACATTCTGGTTGTGGAGCCTGAGGCATCTTTTTAAGCTTTTAAATATCACGCCTAACTGGGGGATGAAGTGAATTGTGGAGCTGAAGAAAAGAGATGAAGCAGGGCGAGGTAAGGAGCTACATTACTTGGAAAGCAAAGACAGTGTGAGACGTGTAGATGTAATAAGTAATATGAGCAGGCAGAGTGAATTAAGAATGTTCATTGTTCTATTAACTTATTTTGCCAAAGATGTGCATTTTCCTCCCAGACCAGATGTCAGGTACATGTTCTGTGTTTTTCGTCCAGGTGCCAAAGAATGGTTACTGGTACCAAGACAGTGGAACCAATGATCAGAGTAAGTAGATGAATGTATGCAAAAGATCAACGCTTATTAGAGAACAGTACACTCCAGAGAACGAACACATCTTTCAAGTGGAGAAGACTCTGGGTTTAGTAAGATGCTTTCCTTTTATATAGATTTTCCAATTTTATGTTAAGTGGTGTGGGGGGTAAATATTCATGATTTTTCCTGGAAAGGGGGAAAACTTCCAGAAAGGAATGTCTTTACATTTTCTATCCGTGTAAGACAATTTCTAAAAGTTATTATTGTATTTGTATACCATGAAAGCACTGGTATAAATTGTACTATGTTAATAAAAATAGGTCACCTGAGCTTACAGTCACATTACTTGAACCCATCCTCCAAACATCTTTTTGTGGCCTTGGCTGTATCTCCAAACTGTGGCCTCTCAAGCTCTGAGATTTTTTTTTGAGACAGAATTTCAAGCTCTCAATCTGGGTAGAGTGCTGTGGCATCACAGCTCACAGCAACCTGAAACTCTTGGGCTTAAGTGATTCACTTGCCTCAGACTCCCAAGTAGCTAGGACTACAGGCGCCTGTGACAACACCGGCTATTTTTTTTTTTTTTTTTTTTTTTTGGTGGTAGTGGTGGGCCCTGGATGGATTCGAACCCTCCAGCTGCAGTGTATGTGGCTGGCACCCTAGCCACTTGACTTACAGGTGCCGAGCGTGAGACTCATTTTTGTAGAGCAAACAGCAGTTCACTTTTTGGAATTCTTCTTGAAATGCTAGCTTGTCTTTCATGGAAGTGCCCTCTGCTCATTTTGATGTTCTTATGATGGACAAAGGATCTCCTAGTATCATCTGCCCTGTCTCTCCTCAGCCCTACCTAACAGGACAAACACAACTTTAAGGCTTTGAGACATGATTGACATTTGTAAAGTATTTCGTTCATATGAATTATGATTAGAAATGCATGAGAAATATTTAAGGACACTGTCACCTTCTTCACATATATACAATTGTTCTATGAGTTCTGTTAATGTACTGAAGTGTGGGAAATGTACTGAATCCTGCTTATAGGATTCAAAGCTTTCTTTAGGGATTTCTGTTATAAACTTTTCATTTATACAATGGTTTGAGCACAAGTTAAGAATTTGTCAAATTCTGCACATTTGTAGAGTTTCTCTTCAACATTGAATTCTATTGTGTACAGAAAACTGTGACTATTCCTTTTGGCTTTGCCACATCTTCATATTGTCACATTTTTGTCTGGGATGATTTCTCTTATGTTTACTAAGATCTGAAGACCAGTAAAAACTTTTGCTACATTATTCACACCTGTACGATTTCTCTCCACTGTGAATTTTGTTATGTGTAGTAAGGCTTGAGTTCAATTACAGGAATTGCCACACCGTTCACAGTTCTGGGATTTCTCACTAGTGTGAATTATTTTATGCTTAGTAAGTTATCAACACCAGGTAAAGGTACTAAAACATTCTTCATATTTTGAGGATTTCTGTCCTGTATGACTTATTTTATATACTGGGGGGGGGGGGGGTTGAAAGTAAGATAAAAGAGATTGCCACACTGTTCATTGTTAACATTTGTAGGGTTTCTTTCCAGACTGAATTCTTTTATGTACAAAAGGCCTGGGTGTGGGTTAAAGAATTTGCCACATTACTAGCATTTGGAGGGTTTGTCTCAAGAATGAATTACTTGATGTACAAAAAGGTTTGAGTACTAGTGAAAGGGTTTGCCACATTGTTGACATTTGTAAGGTTTCTCTCCAGAATGAAATCTTTGATGTTCAAAAAAGACATGAGTATTGGTGAAAAACATTGCCACATTCTTAACATATTTAGGGTTTCTCTCCAGAATGAATTATTTGATGATTAGTTGGGGATGAACTAACAGTAAAGGCTTTGTCACATTGTTGACATTTGTAGGGTTTCTCTCCAGAATCAATTCTTTGATGTCTAGAAAGGTGTGAGTACTGATTAAAGGCTCTGCCACATTGTTGACATTTGTAGGGTTTCTCTCCAGAATGAATTCTTTCATGTTTAGTAAGGGCTGAATTAGCATTAAATGTTTTCCCACATTGTTGACATTTGTAGGGTTTCTCTCCAGAATGAATTCTTTGGTGTTGAGAAAGGTACCATGAGTATGGGAAGGCTTTGCCACATTGTTGACATTTGTAGGGTTTCTCTCCAGAATGAATTCTTTGGTGTTTAGAAAGGATTGAGTACTGGTTAAAAGCTTTGCCACACTGTTGACATTTGTAGGGTTTCTCTCCAGAATGAATTCTTTGATGTACAGAAAGGCCTGAGGGGTGGTTAAAGGCTTTGCCACATTGTTGACATTTGTAGGGTTTTTCTCCAGAATGAATTCTTTGATGTACAGAAAGGCCTGAGGGATGGCTAAAACCTTTGTCACATTGTTGACATTTGTAGGGTTTCTCTCCAGAATGAATTCTTTTATGTTTAGTAAGGGATGAATAATCATTAAAGGCTTTGCCACACTGTTGACATTTGTAGGGTTTCTCACCAGAATGAATTCTTTTATGTACAGAAAAGCCTGAGGAGTGGTTAAAACCTTTGCCACATTGTTGACATTTGTAGGGTTTCTCTCCAGAATGAATTCTTTGATGTACAGAAAGGCCTGAGGGGTGGTTAAAACTTTTGCCACATTGTTGACATTTGTAGGGTTTCTCTCCAGAATGAATTCTTTTATGTTTAGTAAGGGATGAATAATCAATAAAGGCTTTGCCACACTGTTGACATTTGTAGGGTTTCTCACCAGAATGAATTCTTTTATGTACAGAAAGGCCTGAGGAGTAGTTAAAACCTTTGCCACACTGTTGACATTTATAGGGCTTCTCTCCAGAATGAATTCTTTGATGTACAAAAAGACCTGAGGGGTGGTTAAAACCTTTGCCACATTGTTGACATTTGTAGGGTTTCTCTCCAGAATGAATTCTTTTATGTTTAGTAAGGTCTGAATTATCATTAAAGGCTTTACCACATTGTTGACATTTGTAGGGTTTCTCCTCAGAATGAATTCTTTGGTGTCTAGAAAGGTGCCAGGAGCAGTGGAAAGCCTTGTCACATTGTTGACATTTGAAGTGTTTCTCTGCAGAATGAATTCTTTGATGTTTAGAAAGGTTTGAGGACTGGTTAAAGGCTTTGCCACATTGTTGACATTCATAGGGTTTCTCTCCAGAATGAATTCTTTGATGTTTAGAAAGGTTTGAGGACTGGTGAAAGGCTTTGCCACATTGTTGACATTTGTAGCGTCTCTCTCCAGAATAAATTCTTTGATAGTTGCTAAGGGTTGAACTAAGATAAAAGGCTTTGTCACATTGTTGACATTTGTAAGGTTTCTGTCCAGAATAAATTTCTTGATGTTCAGAAAGGGTTAAAGAACTGTTAAAGCCTTTTTCACATTCTTGACATTTGTAGGGTTTCTCTCCAGATTGATTTCTTTTATGTCCAGAAAGCTGTGAGTACTGCTTGGTAAGTTTGTCACAGTCTTCATAGTTGTAGGGTTTTCTTCCACTATCAATACTCTTATGGTTACAATATTTTGATCCGAGGTGAAGACATTTGGCATTGTTTTCACACTTGTAGAATTTCTCTCCATTATGATGTCTCTCTTGCTTAGTCAGACTTGAGTCAGATTTATAGACTTTGCTACATTTGTTCTGTTTTTCTTCAATATGAATTATCTTCTGTTTAATAACATGTGAGCATGGGTTAGAGGCTTTCCCATCCTTTATACAGTGAAAAGTTTTCCCAATATTACATATCATCTTATGTCTACTTAGATTTGACAGCTGTGTGAAGACTTTCAAACAGTTACTACCTTGTAAGTTTTTGGTATGGGTAGCTGTTAAACAGTGGTCAAATCCACTGTCCAATACTTTCTGCTGCTTACACTCAGCCACACTTGCCCAGTCTTTTGTTAAGTTTAAGTTGTCAGGGGCACAGCTTTGATATCTTCTCAGGATTCTCTCTGTGACTAAAATTTTTGTGTCAAAATTTTGCAAATGGTCTTGGTCACGATGGTTAGATATAGCTGAAAGAAATTTAAACAAGAGCTATTTCAGCCACTGACTTTTAAAATCAGAATTAAGTAAATATACATTACACATTTTTTTTTCTAAAGACAGAGTGTCAGTTTGTTGCCCTTGGTAGAGTGCCATGACATCACAGCTCACAGCAACGTCCAACTCCTGGGCTTAGGCTATTCTTTTGCCTCAGCCTCCCGTGTAGCTGGGACAAAAAGCACCTGCCACAACACCCAGCTATTTTTTGTTGCAGTTTGGCTAGGGTGGTGTTTGAACCTGCCACTCTTGGTATATGGGGCCGGCGTCCTACCCCTGAGCCACAGGCGCCACCCTACATTACATATTTTATCTGCAAAAGTCATGCCAAGAACATTAGGAAGATAGCATAATACAGTTTATAAGCACCAATTTTCTTAAAAGTAAATAAATATTGCATGTATACAATGCATTTGGGGGGAATTCTAAGAAGCAGGTAGGAATTTGTAGCATAGCAAGTGAGAAGTCATAGAGACAACACAGAGCCTGGGTGTACTTGGCTCGTGTTTGTAATCCTAGAACTCTGGGAGACTCAGGTGAATGGATCACCAAGCACAGGTGTTTGAGATCAAACTGAGGAAGAGTGGACCCCATTTCTACCACAAATAGCAGTCAGGTATACCTGTAGTCCCAGCAATTCATGATGCAGAGGCAAGAAGATCTCTTGAGCCCAGAATATTGAGCATGCTATATCAGCTGTAACAACATAGCACTGCACCCAGGGTGACAGAAACTCAGTTCCAAATAAATACATAAACAGGCAGATAAATAAATCTGTGCATGTGCATACATATAATATGAAATATAAAAAAAGAAAAAGCTAGTAAATATATATATGTGTATATATATATTTTTTTCTCTTTTTTTTTTTTTTTTTTGTAGTTTTTGGCAAGGGCTTGGTTTGAATCTGCCACCTCCAGGATATGGGGCCAGTACCCTACTGTTTTGAGCCACAGGCACTGGCCATAGCTAATAAATATTAATACTGACAAAAAGAGACAAGTAGAACAGAAAGAAGTTTGTCTTATTTAACCACCACACAGTTCACCCCATCCTAATACAGCATGGTGAAAATGGAAGTAAACTTCCAAATCCCAGCTTTGTCCTCAAAATATAGAGTGACACCAGTGTTAATCCTTCTTGTTTGCAGGGCCTTTCCAGAGAAAAGTTGCTGTCTCCCATGATTGAGGGTGCTGAGAGGAATGGTGCTACAGTCTATAAGAGCAACTGGAGATACTGAAACCAAACCTATAATACTGTTACAGTAGCAGAGAGACTACAAGACAACAGACACATTCAGGTCTACCAAGTGATGACAAGCTCTTAAGAGGAAATATGGAAAAATACTTTAACTGAAAAATAACCACACACTACCACAGGCAAAACACTGTCAGAATGTAATGGTCCTTGCTGTCTTAGTACAATGTGTGTCAGAATCTTGCAGGATAAAACCATATCACAAAGTTTGTGAAAGGTGGTTTTTCTCATCCTCAAAAATCAGTGAAGACTCTAACATGTACAAAATTTTAGGGTGATAAAACTCAAAGAAACAAAAGAAATAATCTGCAATCAACCATAAAATATAAAGATGTCAAAATTACCTTAATGTTATCTGAAAAATGCTAAATGGGTCAAATGGGAATGATACAGGCAACTAGGTAACATCATGAAAATGAAGATATTGAAGAAAATAAAAGCATAAATAAACAAATTCTGAAGTTGATAAACACAATGAAAATGACTGAATAGTCTCAAATGTAAGGAAAAAGACATAAAATATCACAAAGCTCACCATACTCCAGCTAGTTGAAAAACAAAGATCCCCGTAAGAAGACGGATGAAGATCAAGGATTGAAATTCACATATAAGAGACTGTTGAAAGCATCAAGACAAAATTGATGTGTCATCTCTAAGCATACTCCTATGAGATTACTATTCAATTAATCAACACAAACTGTTCATGTCAAAAAGAAGTTGGGTGATAGAGTCAAAGTACTGAAAGAACAAAAACTTCAAAACACATATACAATATTCAGCAAAACTGCCCTGCTAAATGAAAAAGTAAATATTTATCATGATAAACAGATGCTAAAAGATGCCACATAAGAAATGTCTAAGGAAGACCCTTTCATTGACAATGAAATGATGCTAGACAATAATACTGAATTATGTAAAAACAAATAACTCTGGGAAAGATAACTAAGTACACCTCTGTGAAATTCCATATTGTTATAATGATGGTGCATGAAACACTTTTAATCATACTTGAGAATTCAAAGACTAAAAAAGAAAGTTAGCACTAAAACTCTGCTAGGGTCCACATGTACAATATAACATACAATATAACAAGATGTAATTGCTGATGTCAATAAAATAATTGAGAACAGATGTAAAAAGAAAGAACATTTTAAAAATAAGTACTAATAACTGTTGTTATCAGTCTAAAATGTATTTTGAAAATGGTAATTGCCATGGTAACTACAATAAAAATACCTATAATCACATACTCACATAATTAAAACAAAGCAAAGGGTGTTACTACACAAATCAATGAGATACAAATGAAGACAGAAGGGGGAAAACAGACAGCAAGAATCAAAGAAAACAGTTAAGTTGTCAACAGTAAATCCTCTCTTTCAAAAATTATGTAAATCTTCATGGACTAAACATCATAATCAAATGACAGACACTAAATAAAGATAGGGATTTAAAAAATAAAAAATCAATATCTATCTATATACTATCTAAATAATACTCATCTTACATGTAATGAAAAAAATGGAATAAAAGGGCGGCGCCTATGGCTCAAGGAGTAGGGTGCCAGCCCCACATACTGGGAGTGGTGGATTCAAGCCTGGCCCTTGCCAAAACTGGGAGAAAAAAAAAAAGGAATAAAATATTGCAGGACACAGGCTCAGTGCCTGGAGCTCAGTGGCTAGGGCACTGGACACACACACTGGGGCTGGCGGGTTTGAACCTGGCTGGGGCCTGCCAAACAACAACAACAACAACACCTAGAGTTGTGGTGGGTGCCTACAATCCCTTTGTAGGCTAAGGCAAGAGAATTGCTTAAGCCCAAGAGTTTGGGGTTGCTGTGAGCTGTGATGCCACAGCACTATACATAGGAGAACACAGTGGGACTCTGTCTCAAAAAAAAAAAAAAAAAATTGCAGGAAAGAAAGGTATTTAATTGAAATATTCATCAAATGAGAGCAAGGGAGATTATAATAATAAAATATATATGTGTGTGCATGTGTGTCTGTAAGTGCATATACACACACATGTGTTGAGACTGAGTCTCACCCTAGACATCCTCTCATCTCAGGCTCCCAGATTGCTGTCAGTATAGATAGATGCCCCTGTGCTCAGCCAGGGCACAATATATTTTGAGGCAAAACCTGTGCTATTTCATAAAATATACTCTAAGTCAAAATTTCCAGAAAACGTAAAGAATACAAAATAATAATACAAGGGCTTATTTGTTAGAAGCATATAATTCCTTTTTATTATTTTGCATGTATGTGAGATACATAATGAAATAAAATGTAGGACAGATATACAACCCTCATATACACAGTCAAGTGAAGAGCTATTTGCACACATATTCATTGCAGCATTATTCACAAAATTCATTAGGTGAAAGAAATCCACATCTACCTCAAAATACGAAAGGGGAAATATAATTCAGGATATATAAATAATAGAGTATTATTCAGCTTCTAACAATCAGAAAATCTTCTAAAATCTCTAATAAAGATAAATGTTAACACTATGATAAATTAAATAATGTAAGTTCTCCCCTAAACCAGACACATTGGAATGAAATTATATAAAAGAATGAAAGTAAGGTCAGGCACAGGAGGCTGAATCTGGTGGATTGTGTGAGCTCAGGAGTTCAAGACCAGGCTAAGCAAGAGTGGCTAAAAGTAGCCAGGTATTGTGATGGGTGCCTAGTCCCAGCTACTTGGGAGGCTGAGGAAGAGGACTGCCTGAGCCCAAGAAACTGAGGTTGCTGTGAGCTATGATGTTATAGCACACTACGAGGGTGATAAATTGAGATGCCGTCTCGAAAATAAAATAAAATAAAATAGGAGGTGCCCATGGCTCAGTGGGTAGGGTACCAGTCATATACACCCACGGTAGCAGGTACCAACCTGGCTTGGGCCTGCTAAAGAGCAATGACAATTGCAACAAAAAATAGTGGGGTGTTGTGGTGGGGGCCTGTAGTTCCAGCTACTTGGGAAGCTGAGGTAAGAGAATCGTTTAAGCCGAAGTATTGGAGGTTGCTGTGAGCTGTGATGCCACAGCACTCTACCCAGGGAAACACAGTGAGATTCTGTCTCCGAAAAAATAAATAAAATAAATAAATAAATGAATGAATGAATTGAGGCCATCGCTCTAGTGCTGTACAATGACCCCTTCCCCTCACCCCCTTAAGGAGGAAGCAAAAAGCAAGAAGAAAGGAGAGGTAATGGGGCCCAGATTGGGAAAGTAGGATGAGGCTACCCCAGTGAAGCTGCCTGTGCCACTAAGGCCTACTAACCCTATAGTTCTTGTTTTTAAAAATAATTTTTGCTAAGCTAGCTAGACATACCAGAAATTACCAGTAGCCGCCACAAAAACGCTTCTTTATGTACGAGGGTGTGAAACCTGGTAGCTTGCTTTGCCAGCTCAACAAAAGCTATTTTTAGATACATATGTTAACCTATATAAACTCTGTCCGAAAGCTGGACGCTGCTGCCCCTTCTAATCTCATTCAGGGGTAGCCACCTGGCCGGTCTTAACAAATAAAAAGACAGCTAATTGGCCTTTAATTTGTCTGGTGGTCTTATCTTGCATACCATCACAAAATAAATAAAATAAAATAATGAATGTAGTCACATTTGCAGAAACAAGAAAAATAGTATTTATAAAGGACCAGCAGGGAAAATGAATAGCTATTTGGCCCATACTGAATTTCAATTGTGCAAAATAAAAACGTTCTACTGATGTATTTGGGGTTTTTTTGTTGTTGTTTTTTGGGTTTTGGGGGACAGAGTCCATTTTGTCGCCTTGTACCCAAATGATCCTCTTCCCTCAGCCTCCTAAGTAGGTGCAACTACTAGGTGTCTGTCACAACGACTGCCTATTTTTAGAGGCAGGGTCTAGCTCTAGCTCAGGCTGGTCTCCAACCCATGAACTTTGGCGATATGCCCGCCTCCACCTCCCAAAATGCTGGGATTACAGGCATGAGTCACCACGCCAGATCCTAGAGATGTATTTTGCATAGCAATGTCAATATACTTAACACAACTGAACTATGTCATTAAAAATATTAAAAATCGGAGGTGCCTGTAGCTGAGTGGGTAAGGGCACTGGCTACAAACACCAGCTGCCCAGGTTGAGCCCAGCCCAGACCACCTAAAACAGCAATGACAACTGCAACAACAATAAAAAAATAATGGGGCTTTGTGGCGGGAACCTGTAGACCCCGCTACTTGGGAGGCTGAGGAAAGAGAATCGCTTGGACCCTGGAGTTTGAGGTTGCTGCGAGATGTGGCACCAGGACACTCTCTCCAGCGTGACAGCTTGAGGCTCTGTCTCAAAAAAAAAAAAAAATTCAATTTTATGTGTTATTTATTTATTTATATTTTGAGAGCAATACACGCATCTAGCCCTCCCAAATCTTATGTGCTTCTTACAAGAAGAAAAAAACAATACCCAAAATCAAGTTACATACAGTTATATGGTCTTTCAAAAATTATCTTCAAATTACACAAATGATTCATAAAAACAACATATAGTTAATACAGGACAGGCAGCGCCCAGGCTAGCTCAGTTGAGCTGAGGGGAAGACCTGCCGCCTCCACCCTGGTGGTGTTGGTGCTGGTGCGGTGGCAGGTGGCAGAGGAACCAGTAGTCAGAGGGGCCAAACAACTGCTGGGGTGACACCACCACCTTAGGTCTCCCTCCCCTTGCACTTGCAATCCCTACATTTCCTAGGCCTGCTCAATTTCATGTAGGTTTCCTAGGCCTGGGAATTGAAGGGATTGTAGCCATTCATTTGTTTTGGAATCTCGGCTAAACGTAACTACAGAGGACTCATGCACCTAAATGTAACTACGGGGCCTGGCTAAATGCAACTATGGAGGACACATGCAACTAGTGGGTATACCCATGTCCAGGGGTATATTACATATATAATAAAAAGTTATTATATAATAATAAAAAATGGCCAAGAAGCATTTGCAAAGATCTTTAAAGTACTAATTATTGGAGAAATGCAAAGGAAAATCACGATAATAATATATATCTAATAATATATTATATTATATATATAATATACCCCTGGACAAAGAGACCAGAGAGAGGTGAGAGAGGAAGAGAGCTTTTTATGGTGACCTGGCTTCCTTCAGCTGGCGTTTTTGTATTCGTTTCTGTAAATAAATGCTGTCTTACCACTGATCTGTGGATTTATTCTTCAAATTACTGAGACCAAGAACCTACTGAAGACGAAACTCCAGTATCACAGTCACCAATAAATCTGTGTTAGTATTAAGACAGCTTTAATAAGAATTCACCTACAGGTTAAAATAAATATTGGCGAGCAACCAAGAGAAAATATACTATATACAAATGAAAAGTAACTAACATATAGGTAAACAAACAGAAAGAAAATGAAATTGCCGGTACACACACGCTTGGTTTATATTTACCTTTTGTTCTCATTGTCTTAAAACATACAGAGTTGAATACTTTCATACAATAAGTGTCCCAAGTGACTTATAGATAGGAAACTGATATTATATATTTTTAATTTAACACAAAAATATGATGGAATATTATGTTATGAATATTTTGTAAATAATGATACATTTAGCTACAATTTCCCATTTTTCCCAGGCATGTATGTCTGGCAAATTTTGGGACACCCTGTATAGGCAAAAACCACAAACAAAATTGATTGTCGTGAGCTGGCCTTCTTCAAAAAATTAAAAAGAGATGGGGGATCAGTGGCTCATGTCTGTAATCCTAACTCTCTGGGGGCAGAACTAGGTGGATGGCAGGAGCTCACTGACATTTTCCAAAGAAGAAATATTAAAAAATGGCCAAGAAGCATTTGCAAAGATCCTTAAAGTACTAATTTTTAAAGAAATTCAAAGGAAAATCACAATTAAGTATTACATCATACTCACAAAGAACACTAAAAAATGTTTGTCAAGGATATAGGAAAAGTGAACGCTTTGGGGGCCAGGGGTGGTGGCTCACGCGCGTAATCCCAGCATATTGAGAGGCTGATGTGGGCGGAAGCTGGAGCTCATGATTTGGAGACCAGCCTGAGCTAGAGTGAGACTCTGCCTCTCAAAAATAGCCAGGGGAGGCTTGGCGGCAATAGCACAGTGGTTATGGTGCCAGCCATATACACCTGAGGCTTGTGGGTTCCAGCTTGGCCCTGCCAAGCCAGCTAAATAACAATGACAACTGCAACAAGAAAATAACCATGTGTTGTGGCAGGCGCCTGTAGTCCCAGCTACTTGGGAGGCTGAGGGAAGAGAATCACTAAAGCCCAAGAGTTTGAGGTTGCTGTGAGCTGTGACACAACAGCACGCTATAGAGGGTGACATAGTAAGACTCTGTCTCAAAAAAAAAAAAAAAAAAAGAATGGACACTTTCTGAAATGTTGGTGAGGAAAAATGATGCAGACACTATTAAAATGTACAAAGGCTTCTCAAAAGACTAAAACTAAAAGTTATTATTTGATCCAGCAATCTCACACCTGAGTAGATATCCAAAATATGCATGGTAGAAGGGGAAAGATACATGTTCTCACTCACATTCATTACACCATTATTCATAAAAGCCTAGATGTGGCCTGGCTCAGTGGCTCACACCTGCAATCCTAGCACTTTGGGAGACTGTGGTTGGGGGATAGTTGGAGCACAGGAGTTCACGATCAGCTTGGGCAAGAGCAAGACCCTATCTCTACTAAAAGTAGAAAAAGTGTAGTGTTGTGGGCCTCTAGTCCCAGCTACTTGGGAGGCTGAGATAGGACAATTGCTTGAGTCCAGGAGTTTGAGTTTCCTGTAAGCTATTATGTCACCACATTCTTCCCAGGGTACTCTATCCAGGGTGACAGAGTGAGAGTCTGTGCACTATTATCCAGCACTGGAACAGAACATCTTGCGACATCCAAGGACAAGCCTTAAGACTATCGTGTTGTTGGGCACAGTGGGTCGTGCCTGTAATCTCAGTACTTGGGAGGCTGAGGTGGGTGGATTGTCCTGAGCTCACAAGTTTGAGACCAGTTCTGGGACACAAAGAGACCCTTTCTTTAGTTGGGCGTTGTAGTGGGCGCCTATAATCCCAGGTATTTGGGAGACTGAGGAAAGAGGTTAACTTGAACCTAAGAGTTCAAGGTTGCTTGAGCTAAGACGCCATGGCACTCTACTGAGGGTGAGCAAGTGAGACTGTCTCAAATAAACAAAGAAACAAAAAAAATTGTGTTAACTGAAATAAGCCAGAACAATGTGATGATTGATACATGTGTACACTAAATCAGATGGATCTTAAGTAGTGAAACTCACAGAAACAGAAAGCAGAACAAAGTCTGTGAAGACTGGAGAGAGGGTAAAATGAACAGAGGATATGGAAAAGGTACTGAGTTTTACTTTTCCAAGATATAAAGATTATAGACGTCTTGTGCATACAAGTGTATAACAAATACACTTAACACTACAGAAAGACACTTAGAGTGATTGAAGGTGGTAAGCTCTGTTTTAGCCAAAATTAATTTTTTTTAACTTTAGAATTTATTTAAATGGAGAAGCTGTCTGAACAGGAGTGAAAAGAAAATTTTAAAAATAATATTTATGAGAAAATAGCCAAAAGGCACATAGGGCACGTTTTTGTCCTTCCCTCTTACAGGTGAGGGACTAGAGGCAGCCTGGATATACTTTCAATTCCTGAATTCTAAACTTCATTATACAAAATGTCACTTGAAGTATGTATTAAAACCCTCAGCCCAAGACAGTTTTTCAAATCTGAAAGCTCACAGGAGAGGTGGGGCTGAGACAGCATGGAATGTGCAGCCTTGGTCCCCAGGAGTTCTGGTGGGAGGACCAATGCACCCAGGAGGCAGCACCACCTCACACAGGCCACACTGAGAAGGTCACAAGAGTGAACAGAGAAACAGAGGGACGCTGAGTAATGGTGAGAAGGCCCAAGTCCCGGCCCAAGCCCATCACTTCCATGAAGCCTCATTTAGCATTTTCTACTTCTGTTATGAAGTTCAATCCACTGAACTTAATTTATAATTTTTTTAAATGGTAATGGAAAAGTTATTATAGATTTCTATTTTTATGTTTAACAATCAAAAAAATCACTAGCTTTTATAAAAATTCCTTCCAACAGATCATGAGAATCTATAAAAATAGCAGGAATTTCACAAGGACTGGGTATAAGTTGTACATTGGACTCCCAGACAGCAGCAACTCCCATTCTGGGTTGCCAATAACACTGTTCTAGGTCATGAAATTAGTATCTCATGATAAATATTTTATTCTACATGGAGACTGCACAGTTAAAGGCACAACTGCACGTTCAGATGAAGCAAGAGTGACCTAGGGTTTGCACAAGCTTCCAGCTTAGAGCATCGCAGTGCTCCTCAGGAGTCCTCCTCCTTGTCTTTAATTTCAGAAATTCTGTCTACAGATTTAAGGATCTCAGCAACAAGATTCAATGTTTAGGCTCCGGAAATCAGCTGCTTTATGGAAGCCTTTGCGCTGTTCATGACAACGTGGAGGTTCTGCAAGGCCACATCCGTGTTCTGCTTCACAACAGTCAAGCTGGCGCCCTCACCTGACCTCAGAGCTTTGTTCTCACGTTTAAAGTTGGAGACCTGAGCCTGGAGCAAATTTATTTCCTATTTCAGTTTCATGATGTGACTTTCTGCCTTTAACAGCACCTTTCTGCTGATCCACCAACTCCAGGTCATGGTAGTCACTCTCCTCCTTGATCATTTTTGCTTCTAATTTCCACTCAAGTGTCCTCACCATTTCTGTTTGAGTTTCAGAGAAGCTCTGGACCTCATCCAGCTTTCTTCTTAGCTTAGAATTTTCATGTTTCAGTGCCTCATTACTTAGCTGCAGCATCCGTAGGTGCCGGTCTCCCAGAAACTCTATGTGAGCTGCAAAGTCTGTGCCAGGACTCCCTGCTGGAGATCCAGAGACACACAAGAGTCTGTGTCACTCAATGTCCACAAGGGCAGAGACTTGGGACATTTAAGTCCAATGGAGTGGGAAAAAAATGACCGGTGCGTTCCACAGGGTGATGTGCTGGCAGTGACCCTTGCAGTGCCTCTGCTCCATAGCGGATGGCAGACAGGATCCAGTCCACCCATGTACCTCTTCTTCCTCCTCATCTAGGAGGTCGCCAGCTCCTTTTGGGTCTTTGAAAAATGGTTGCTGATATTCCAGGCCATACCCCATGGGCTAGTTGGTCAGAGAGTGGTGGTCGAGTCTCACTCAGTGCCTTGAGGCTTCCTTAGAATAAATTCTGTTGTTTGCATCTTCTCTGGACAAGGAGGAGTTCTTGGTTTTCAGAAATTCTTTGAAAGAGAATGGATTTGCCTCTTTAAGTTCTTCAAGTTTATCATCTCCAAAACGTGTCTGGTGGGCTCCGGAGGGTCCTTGCTTAGAATATTTCCCCTTTCTATAGCCAAAATCCTCGGGAATGACGAGGCTCCCGGCTTGGGACAGCGGGGTGGCGCTCTGTGGCAGCCTTGGCAGGACATTGCTGCGGGACCTGCGGGCTGGACTAGCTTAGCCCATGGCCCTGGCTCTGCTCACCGCCCCTGACGCCGGCCCCAGTTGTCTGCAGCTCCGAGTTTCCTGCGAGGCTTCCGGTCCACTTCCAGAAGGCTGTGAGCTGATGCCGGAGGAACCGGAAGTGACGCAAAAAATAAAATCTTTTTTTTTTTTTTTTTTTTGCAGTTTTTTTTGGCCAGGGCTGGCTTTGAACCTCCACCTCTGGTATGTGGGCTGGTGCCCTACTCCTTTGAGCCACAGGCGCTGCCCCCAAAAAATAAAATCTTAATAGGCTAACAAAACTAGTTATAAAGTTTCTCCAATATTTTTTCCTCTCCAAAAGAAAATAGACTCATCAATAAACACAGGCCAACAGGAAGACTATTCTCCTGACTATTAACCTAGGTGGGATACAATAACCACTGAAATTCACCCAGGAAAAGAAATATTCAAGATAAGCCATAAACAAACTTGGGGTAATATTCAGAGAAAAAACACAGAGCTATAATTAGTGAAAGGCATTAGTGAAAGCTGATTCATTTTAAATTGAACCACATATTAAAATATATGTAAGAGTTGAGGTTTCATCCAAAATTATACTACACAGATGAAACCAAACACAAAATAAATTGAGGTTTAAAAGCCTACAATGATAAGAGGCACACTAACATGGAATTGCAAAACAAGAACAAGAAAATTAGACGTTAAATTTTGTGTAGAACATTGCTATACCATTTTTTAAATTTTCTGGGTTACCTGGTGTGGCTCACACCTGTAATCCTACCACTTTCAGAGGCCAAGACAGGAGGACTGCTTGAGCTCATAAGTTTGACACCAGCCCAAGCAAAATAAGACCCCGTCTCCACTAAAAGAAGAAAAGTATACCCATGAGTTGTGGTGGGCAGCTGTAATTCCAGCTATTCAGGAGGTTGAGGCAGGTAGATTGCTTCAACCTAGGTTTGCAAACTGTTTGAAGCTGGGATGATGATACAGCATGCTAACCCCAGCCAATAGAGTGAGGCTCCACCTTAAACAAAAATTCTCTTTTCTAGGTTTGGCACTCGTAGCACAGTGGGTAGGGTGCCAGCCACCTACACTGGGGCTGGTGAGTTTGAACCCCACCCAGACCTGCTAAAATCAGTGACAACTACAACAAAAAAATAGCCAGGTATTATAGCCAGCACCTGTACTCCCAGCTACTTGGTAGGCTGAGGCAAGAGAATGGCTTAAGCCCAAAATAGTTTGAGGTTGTTGTGAGCTGTGATGTCACCTAACTCTACTGAAGGTAACATAGTCAGACTCTGTCTCAAAAAAAAAAAAAAATGTCTTTTCTAGATAACTACAATGTTCCACTGGGACTGTGGACTGATCCAAAGCCCATGTTTTCTTAATATTACTTAACATTTTATTGAATGAGAGCAGGTACATTAAATATCCTATGTAGTATATGGCAATAAATTTTCATGGAAAATGTAAAATTTATCAGTATGAGGTACTTATTAGAAAATGTTAATAAATACCCATTTAAAAACAGTAAAGATAACTTTATTATGTTATCAATATATTGCTATTTTTACAAAAACTGAAAAGGTTTAATTCACCCTTTAAAGGCAATCGAAAGCCTTACACTTCTAAAGAAAATATATGAACTTTGTAAAATACGATGATTCATACTATGTATAATAAGCATTTGGGAAAAATCAAAATACAATTTAGATATAGGTTGAGGAAAGTAATGACAATTCTGTTTTCCTTTTGCCTAAAGTAAACCAGAACTTTCAAGTGAGCCCTTTAATAAATATAGAATGCCTATTCATTGTCTAAATTATTTGTTACTTAAGTTGAAATTCTAACACATACTTCTGAATATTTCAATCTAAAATTACAGAAAATTGGATACAGAATAAAATGGAATGTGAAAACATATATAGAGACAGTATAATCAGCAGGACAATAGAATAGAAGTCCCATGTTCTTCTCTACCCACCATGGGAACAAATATTTGGGAGCCATCTACAGAGAAAAATGTTCTAATGACACTTGAGCACAGCGACTCAGACCTGTCATCTCACCTACTTAGAGGCTGAGGTAAGAGGATCACATCAGTCCAACAGTTTGACCAGCCTAGGCAATACAGTGAGACCCATCCCACAAAAAGTGGTTTTATGACAGCTGTAGGGTCCAGGGAGAAGGCTTGAAATTCTCCTAATGTTCTCAAGAAGGGTCATTTAGAGAAGGCAGAGCATCATTTACTTGCAAACTATAAAAACCCTGGTCTTGGTTACTGCCTGTAGAAAGGCCTACTCAACTTGGTCCCACTGAGAATTCTGAAGTGACTATGTGGTCATCTCCAACTTCTCCTAGCCATGATCTGGCCATCCAGACACCTGGAGGAAGATGAACACTCATGACCATGGAGACAGGCCTGTAGATCTAGGCACTATGTGTGTGTGTCTATATGACTTTTTGTATATATATTTATATACAGTAGAGCCTCCATCTCACTACATTGACCACCTCCTCAAGTTGACCTGATGTTTATAGACCAGACATGCACCACATGTGTGTATTGGTACAGCAGGCCTAGTTCCATATGCTAATCACCTATGTATGTTAAACAAGTTTGTTATAGTCCCTTGAATGGTCAACTTACAGAGGTTCTGCTGCATGTATATGTGTGTTTGAATAATCATATCCTAATCTAGAGGTAATTATAGAGAAAGAGTTATTTTGTAACAACAGAGACATGAATATATTCTGGGGAATTCTCTAAACTCCTCAATGACATAGTATATTTAAGAAATCCAACTAAAGGAGGTAGGGTCTCATACCTCTAATCCTAACACCCAGGGAGGCCAAGGCAGGTAGACTGCTTGAGCTCAGGAGTTCAAGACCAGTCTAAGTAAGAAGGAGATACCAACTGTACTAAAAATTGCAAAACTGGCCAAGAGTAGTGGAGGTGGCCTGTAGTCCCAGCTACTTGGGATGCTGAAGCAAGAGGATTGCTTAACCCCAAGAGTTCAAGGTTGCTTGAGCTATAAAGATATGGCACATGACTGTCTCAAAAGAAGAAACAAAACAGGAAATATAGAGAATAGATACCTATAACTGCATTAACATTGGCAATTAGAGCACGAACAAATTAAATTATTTGTGACAGTCCATATAAAAAGAAAATTCTGTGTTTTTTTTTAAACAGAATCTTACTTTGTCGCCGTCAGTAGAATGCCCTGGCGTCACAGCTCACAGCAACCTCTAGCTCTTGGGCTTAGGCAATTCTCTTGCCTTGGCCTCCAGAATAGTTGGGAGTACAGGAGACTGCCACAATGTCCAGCTATTTATTCTTGCAGTATGAACCTGCCCCCTTGGTATACGGAGCCAGCGCCCTACTCACTAAGCCACAGGCACCTCCCTAAAAAGAAAATTTTGAAGTTAAATAACATTAGATTGTCTTACATTTAGGGAGATTCTTAGTGTTCTATTAAAATTACTGATCGTAACATCTCCAGAACCTTATTTGAAAACTTCATAATAGTAATAAGTATAAAGCAGATAACATACAACAACTCTTTGTGCTGCTCCTGGAATTTCTGAACCAAACACTAATATCACTACTTCACGCACATATTGTGGATATGATGCTATAGAAAAACAAGCTTTTTGTCCAGAAACAGTCTCATTCTATTGCTCAGCCTGGAGTGTCATAAGATCAGCCTAAGTCACAGCAACCTCAAACTCCTGGGTTCAAGCAGTTCTCTAGCCTCACCCCCCGCCACCCAACCCCAGCTGGGGGAACCAAAGCAACCAGTCCAATGCCTAGCTAATTTTTCTGTTTTCAGTAGAGACAGGGTCTCACTCTTGTTTACACTGGTTTCACATGCCTGAGCTCAAGCAATCATCCTACCTTGGGTCCCAGACTGCTAGGATTCCAGATGTGAACCACCACACCCAGCCTAAATAATGTTAAAAAAAAAAAAAAATCTTTCACAGAGATACTAAAAAATACACAAATATTTTATGTCCTTAAAAGCAATGGAAGAGCAATCACATTCTGCAGTCACATTCCAGCTATAGAAAGTTCTTTCTCACTATAACCTAGAAAGAATATCACTGAAAAGTAAAGTCCTTGTGGAAATGATACCAGAAAAGTGGCGCCCCGGCCAGCTCAGCCGAGCGGGGCTTGGGGACCTGCCACCTCTGTCTTGGTGGCAGCAGCCGGCAGAGGAACCAGCAGATTGAAGCAAGCGGATGGGAGCTTCCCTCCCCCACCAAAGGCTCCAGTAGAGCGGTGCTAGAGGACCTGCCGGCTCTGCCTTGGCGGCAGCTGGCACAGAAACCATCAGGCTGGAGCAAAAGGGGGAGCTTCCCTCCCCCAACAGAGGCTCCAGTAGCCAAAAGAACCGAATACGTGCGGGGAAAGACACTGGCGCCATGCTGTCTCCTCACGTGGACTTCTGGCGATTCCTCCAGTGCATCCCTGATTGGTCCGTTTTCAAAACCTATTCACGATTAGTCTATTTTCAAGCCCCAGAAGCTCATTGGATAACTGCCCCTATATAAACCAGAGACCCTGAGCACAGATTTGGGCAGATCTCAGGAGATAGAGCAAGGAGGTCTGGCTCTGTAACACTTGTATCCTGCTCTATGAGATTTGCCCCTTTGTAAGAGCTGTAAACACTCACAAGGGGGTTCGCCCCTTTGTAAGAGCTGTAAACACAAGGAGGTTTCTCCTTTATAAAAGCTGTAAACACTTACAAGGAGGTTTGCTCCTTTATAAGAGCTGTAACACTCATATTATAAAACCTATCTTACTGCTAATTCTACTCTACAAGGAGGTTTGCCTTGTTATAAGAGCTATAACACTTATACCTGTTGAATAAAACCTATCCTGTGGTCCGTCGCTTCATTCTTCGAACCGCTGAGACCAAGAGCCTAGAAATTCAGTATCAAAAATCCGGTATCAGAAATTAAGGACTAATGAAACAGGCATAGTGGCTCACAACTGTAAACCTAGCACCCTGAGAAGCCAAGCTGGGAGGATTGCTTCAGCTCACAAGTTCAAGACCAGCCTGAGGAAGTGTGAGACCCCCTCTCTACTGAAAAATAGAAAATCCATTAGCCAGGCACTGTGGAGAAACCTGTAGTCCCAGGTATTTGTGAGGCTGAGAGAAAAAAATCACTTTGTGAAAAATGACAGAGCTTCAGGTTCCTCTGTGCAAGGCTGAGGCCATGTCCCTCTAGTGTAAGGCAAGAGAGTGAGATGCTGTGTCAATAAGGAAATAAAAATTAAAAAAAAAACAGTACAAAAGTGCCCTTATATAAGAACAAGACAAAGAAACCTAAGATTCTCAGAAATCTTTCCCAATTAATCTGAACTTCCCTAGTAATATTATATCGTGTGGTTTCCTCCTTGACCTTGTTACCTGCTTCATTCACTCCAACCTACCTGGGGGCTTGACTACTGTCTGTTGTGCTTTCACCTTCCAGGGTTCTTTGCTTTGCTCCAGACAGGTGATGACGTCGGGCTTAGAGAGAGTAAGACCTGTTGTATTAGGAAAAAGGAACATGACTCTTATTGGAATTCTTCAAGTGGTCATCTATTACCTTGCTAAAGTAGAGAAAAGAACGCTTTAGAACATCCTGAAAGAATAATCCCCAAACAGACATTTCTTACCGAAACTTTAGAAACTTTAAAAAGTATTTAAAGTTGGAGGATTTTTAACTCCACCACTGTCATGACCTGTCGGGCTCCTGTGGCCCTGGTCTCGGTTAGCGCAGGAAGGAACCAGGCAAGAAACGGATTAGAAGTACAAGCTTGTGGAAGGCGGGCTAGCCCTTACTTTCCAGGTAGCCCCGAGCAACCCCCGCACCAGCCTTTTATTGAAAGGGAATGATACAGGCGAGGGGAGTAATTAACAATGACTACTTGCTGAGGGCACGGGCTCCTCCCACAAGGAACTCCTATGAAGGAATGGCCCGAGGTCCATGCCTCAGCTGCAGATCATCTTGCTGGGATGTTGGCGTCTCCTACACACCACCCAGTAGTACTGAAATAAAATTTGGTGCTAGAAATCAGACTTAAAGGTGTGAGTAACAATCTATGCCAATTCATTTCTGAAATTACCATTAATCTAGTGAAGCATATAAATCAGCCAAAAAAGAGTAAGATTAATGCCAAAATAAACTATCTCTGGTATTTTCTTTTCTACACCATAATATCCCTAAATTGTCCTTAGAAACAAGAAACTGATACTCAGGCAGTCAAGTCAAAGAAGAAAGTGAATAAAAATCTTTTACAAAGAGAGAATATGAATAGCTTAGTGTAGACCAGGAACTGTGTATTTCAGTTGTCCTTACCTAGGAAGACCAGGTGTCTGTAGTTCTCCAACATGACATCCTGATACAAAGTCTGCTGAGCAGGGTCCAGGCAGGCCCACTCATCCTTAGAGAACTCTACAGACACATCCTGGAATGTCAACAGTTCCTGAAAACAAACATATTTACCAAGAAGCCAGAGGGAGACTGAATTTCACTTTTAGTTACATGCATGAAGAGAACTTACTGTGACTTATATAAAAAACTGGAATTCCCTAATAAGGTAAGTATAGAAGAGATATATTCCTCATGTGTTGCCTAACACTGAGGAAAGGGGACGGCATGACATCCACAAAACCAGTGTACACACTACACGTTTTTGGTTGACACAACAGAAATGAAAGGCCATTAATACTGGCATGTATACCGAGGGTGACAAAGTGAGACTCTATCTCAAAAAAAGAGAAAAATTTCACCAATTGTTTTGAGCCATTAACTATAGAATGATGATTGCAGAATCCCCATAGGAATTTCTTTTTTCAGACAGTGTCACAGTGTCACCCTCAGTAGAGTGTCGTGGCATCACCGCTCACAGGGACCGCCAACTCTTGAGCTAAAGTGATTCTCTTGCCTCGCCTCCCAAGTAGCTGGGACGACTAGCACTCACAACAATGCCCAGCTGTTTTTTGTTCCAGTTGTCCTTGTTGTTTAGCTGGCCTGAGCCTGGGTTTGAACCGCCACCCTCAGGGCATGCAGCTGGCACTATAACCACTGTGCTATAGGTGTCGACGTCCCCATAGGAATTAAGGAAGGAAAATAGTGAGCAATTAACCCCCATTTCAGTTTTGGTCTATCTCATGTCAGCTACACTGACAGATGGCAAGACACTGTTTCAATGAGACATCTAGACCTACACATAGAAAGCTCCCACACATAGTTTCCCAAGCTCCTGATCCCTTTTACCTCCTTCTGGTCAGCTGAGGAACATCAGGTAGTCTTTCCCACATTAGTCAGCCATCTCCTCATGCTGCTCTAGAAGAAACGGCTTTTTTTTCCACAACTCTTGCATTGTGACTATGATGTTTCATGAAGGAATAGTCGATCTTGGGTTTAATTAAAATTTTGAAGGTTTTGAGTGAGTCTATGAAGTGGCTTGTTTAACAACTCCCCCTACTGTTCCTGTCACTCCTTTTAGACTATAGCAGCGCTCAGGTGGAGAAAGCAAACACAGCAGAGTCCTCTCTGCTCAACAATTTGTAACAACATAAATATCTCTGGTTCAAAGAAGACCACCAATCACAATCTTGACGCCATGGCAGTTTGCTGGCACTTTAAATTCTCCAACAGTGAGAAAAGGCGCCGTGTCTAAGGACCTGAACTCAGAATTTGAACCTGCACATTTGGCTTTGGCACATACAGGGGTGCAGCTAGTACCCCGTGAACATGCATGAGAATTGCGGAAACAGGCTCGGCGCCTATAGCTCAACCAGCTAAGGCGCTAGCCACGTACACCTAAGGTGGCGGGTTCGAACCCCCAGCCCGGACCCGCCAAAACAACAATGACGGCTGCAACCAAAAAATAGCCGGGCGTTGTGGCGGGCGCCTG
>CAUYQS010055754.1:0-31153 GCA_963574585.1 Otolemur crassicaudatus
AATGGCCAGGCGTTGTGGCGGGCGCCTGTAGTCCTAGCTACTTGGGAGGCTGAGGCAGGAGACTCGCTTGAGCCCAGGAGTTGGAGGTTGCTGTGAGCGTGATGCCATGGCACTCTACCCAGGGGGATAGCTTGAGGCTCCAACTCAAAAAATAAAAATAAAAATAAAAATAAAAGAAAACACCAGATCCCATATGTGAGGCCATGTTGTCATACACAATCAGACAGAGCTGCATGGTACAGTCCCAAAACATGGGCAGAGGCCACTGTCTCCAGGAGACAGGAGGAGAGATATCTGCAGACACCAAAGCCTGGAGAATGGATGGATTTGATAGGCAGAGCTAGGAGGGAGGGAAGGTGAGTGGGGGGTGGGGAGGAGTTCAAGGTTTATCTGCAAAACAAAAGGAGTCCTGGTGGATTTGTTTTTCCTGGGGAGAAGTAGTGATAGGGACCTGGTGTATATAGGGTTCCCAGTGATTTGTCCTCTTTGCCACTGCTGGGGCTGGTATCTGGTCAGAGAGACTCATAAACACTCGTATAAAGCTGACCCTATCAGGTTGTTGCCAATCACCACTCACACACAGGGCACGGTGTCTGGTGGCCTCAGCCGGGCTTGTTGAACAGCTTGCTGGAAACCTGGCATTGTTTTACTGACATGGTCATGTTTGTTCCCCAAAGAAATTTGGGGACAATGAACGGGACAGAGAACCATTTCCACTGCAGACAAGGGAGGGAGGTAGCAAAGCCGAGACACGTGGAATGTTCTCCCCTGGTCAGGTTCTGAATGGTCAGCCCCTCTCTAATGTTACCAGCTCCCTCTCACACCAAGACTGACACCTCTTCTCTCCATCCAGCGCACTGGGTTTGGTGAAGGAGTGACCAGAGAGAAGCCGTCATGACACCACCCCCTTCATTCACTCAGAGCCACACGGCTTTATATTTTCTATAGTACAGATAGTTCCTTAAGTAAGAATTCTTTTGAAAAAGTATTTCATTGTTAAGGAACACTTCAAACAAAAGTCTGAAGTCTTGGTCTGGCTTTCATGGCTGTAGACTTAAACAAAGATTTAAATTTAAAGTACCATTTTTAAATATTTGTCCCTACAATGTCAACCCACCAAAATTTTACTTATCCTTAAGGTTCAGTTTGTATAAGAAAATAAAATCTCAGGACCCTGTCAATTTATTACACTAAAGGGGAAGTTAAGACCTAGAGAATTAATTACATAACATGAAAACTGTCTGGAGAGAAGGAAAATCCAGCTGGATGTTTTCCTGAAGGCATTTACCACTTCAAAACGTAGCTGAGAGGCTGATGTTACAGTATGAATGGTTATGCCCTCCCCAAAATTCATATTTGAAATCCCAAATATAGTATTACCTACTATAGCTACCTTCTACAATAAAAAATAAGTCCTCTCTGGAGGAAGGTAAGAGCATCCAGAATTGCAAATATTCTCTATAATTTTCAATTATAGTATCTACCATTCAATAAAAATAACCAGACATGCAAAGTAACAAGTACTGCTAAAAAATCAAGAGAAAAACAAAACAAAACAAAAAAGCAGACTCAGAGGATCCCAAAATTGATGTTGTTATGATTCATAATGTGTACTTTAAACTGTGACTGGTATGTTAGATAAATTAAACAAGATGGAGAATTTCAACAGAGAATAGAGAACTACGAAAGAATAAAGTAGAAGATTCAGTAACAAAAATTAAAGTATCAACAATGCATTTAATGTCATTGGAGCTGAAGATAAAAATTAACAAAGTGAAATAAAGGTCTAAAAGATCATCTAACTTGAATCACAGAGAAAATTAAATATGGTAAGTGCAGAGAATAAGGCAAGAGACATGATAAAGAAAAAGCATGTAGTAACTGTGTATCAAAAAGGAAAGGAGAAAGAGAATGGAAAAAAATAAAGATTAAAAATAAAATGGCAGGGGCAGTTCCTGTGGCTCAAAGGAGAAGGACGCTGGCCCCATATACCAGAGGTGGCGGGTTCAAACCTGGCCCCAGGCAAAAACTGCAAAAATAAATAAATAAATAAAATTGCTGATCTGTTTTTTGAAATTATCTTTTATTTTTTGAAATTATCTTTTATTTTTATTTATAAATATTAGTTGTCTATTTTTTGAGACTTTGGAAAAAAATAAGAAGAAGAAGTTAACTGATGACTCCATACTGAACCTCAGAGTCAAAGTATTCTATGATAGACATACTCTTATCTGACAATGTGAATGTTACACTTTTTGCATTATCATTATTGCTAAACATTTCATTGCAGCAATCATCTGATTTCTTTTCTGAATGTTGTTCTGAATGTTATCTTTGTTTATTCTTTTTTGAGACCGAGCCTCAAGCTATGGCCCTGGGTAGAGTGCTGTGGCATCACAGCTCACAGCAACCTCCAACTCCTAGGCTCAAGTGATTCTCCTGCCTCTGCCTCCCAAGTAGCTGGGACCACAGGCTGAGACTACACAATGCCCAGCTATTTTTTGTTGCAGCCATCATTGTTGTTTGGTGGGCCCAGGCTGGATTCAAACCTGCCAGCTCGGGTGCATGTGGCTGGTGCCTTAGCTGCTGAGCCACAGGCGCTGAGCCTTCGTTCCTTCTTCATGAGGTTTTTGTTTCTAATCCTTATCTTAAACATTGTTACTGTTATTAAATTTTAAGCCTTTTTAATTTTGTGAAGGCAAAAAGTGGAAACCAAATAAACACGTGTATATGTAAAAGATTAATTAATTAAATGGCTGATAATTTCATAAAATTGATGAATGATTCCAGATTCAAAGTGCTAAAAAACCTCAAATAGGATAAATACAAAGAAAAAGTAAAGGAGAAAAACTTTACTTATATCTCTAAACATCAAAGACAATGAGAAAATCTTAAAGGCACAACACAAAAAGGACATTGAACTCTGAAGAGTAAATACAATAAATAGCTGACTTCTCAAAGGGAATTATAAAAACCAGAAGCAATGGAAAGATATTTTTGAAATGCTGAAAAAAAAATCATTGTCAAGCTAAAAGTCCTAAAAATTTACTTCAGGAATAAAATTGAAAATATGCATTTTAGATTAAGAAAACATTACTAGATTAAAATTTTAAAACCTAATAGCATTTACAATAATATAAAAATATATAATAACACCAAAATCTAAAGATATATACACTGTCTCTACTTAGGAAACAAAATAAAAATCCACTTATAAAAATAAAATAAGACATATATAAATGGATGGGTGAGCCATGTTCAAGGAATGCAAAACTCAATATAGCAATGATGTTATTTCTCTAATCAATTGTTTCTATGTAATACCAGTTCTATAGAAATTGATTATGTGGGCTCGGCGCCTGTGGCTCAAGCAGCTAATGCGCCAGCCACATACACCTAAGGTGGCAGGTTCGAATCCAGCCTGGAACCTGCCAAACAACAATAATGGCTGCAATCAAAAAATAGCCAGGCGTTGTGGCGGGTGCCTGTGGTCCCAGCTACTTGGGAGGCTGAGGCAGGAGACTCGCTTGAGCCCAGGAGTTAGAGGTTGCTGTAAGCAGTGAAGTCAGGGCACTCTACCCAGCGTGACAGCTTGAGGCTCTGTCTCAAAAAAAAAAAAAAAAAAAGAAATTGATTATGTGGAAAGTCAAGGGCCATAAATAGCCAAGACAATCTTCAAAAAAAAGACATATTAAGACATATTATAAAGATTAAGACATATTATAAAGCTACAGTGATTAGGACAGGGTATTGTTTGTACAAGAATAGAAGGCCAGTGGAACAGAAGAGTTTCTAAAACAGACCTACATATCTATAGAATATTTGATCAATGAGAAACCAAGTGATTTTTCACAAAAGATGCCATGCCAATTGGATATCTATTTGGAAAAATTGAATTTTGACTCTTTCACTCAACAGTCTTGGGTTCCCATGGCCCCAGTCTGGCATGGTGGTCAGCAAGGGAGATGGCACTAGAAAAATCAAGAGACTTTACACCAAACTTATAGCGTAAAACCTGGAAGCCTGAAAGGGGCTACACCGTTGCATGTGCCAAGTAGCAGCCTGAAAGGATGCAGCGCCAGTCCTGCATCTCAGGAGCCTTTTGCTGGGTACAGCAGTAGAGTAAACATGCAGGAATACACAGCAGTCAAGGTTTAAAAATGAGGAAGAGGAGAGTACGGCCTCTAGGCAGTTGGGTGAAGGGTAATGGTAGGATAAACAGGGATCTAAGAACATCCAAAGAGTCCAGATAATGCAGGAAGGGGGGAGGAGAGAGCAAGTCTCATCTCTTCAGGCAGCCATCTTAGCTTCCCTAATCTAACTGACTGATGGTTTTAGCCCTCCTGCACTGCTGATTTCCCCATGCAGGGATAGTCACTCAGACATTCTCCTGACTGGGCATCTTCAGACTCCTTTCTTCTCAATTAGGAGTACAGGGATGGCCCCCCAAAATGCTTTACCCTGGGTTGATTGGGGGGGGATTAACGGCCCCATTGGGAATTCAGCCTACCCACCTCCTGCACTACACAGTAAAATAGCAATGTTTGTAGGAGGTAAAAAAAGAAAATCTATCAACTAGAATGGGACTTCTTGCAGAAATTGAGAAGCATAATCAGAACACAAGCCTGAAGAGAAAGTATTCTCCCTCCAAGGCCCTGTTATGAGCTGAATTGTGTCCCCCCCAGATTCTTTGCTGAAGCCCTAGGCCCCAGTACCCAAAAATATGACTGTATTTGGAGACAGGGCTTTTCAAGAGGTGGTGAAGTTAAAATGGGGATATTGGAGGGGCTTTATTCCAATTGGACTGGTGTCCTCACAAGAGGAAATCTGGACACACAGAGCCCCAGGGATGCACGCACCGTGAGAGAAGGTGGCCACCTGTAAGTCGGCCAGCAGAGAGGCCCAGGAGAAGCTAAACCCGCAGACACCTTGTCTTGGATTTGCAGCCCCCAGAACTGGGAGGAAATCTGTTGTGTCAACCACCCAGTCCGGGCCTTGTGTTATGGCACCCTGGCAGACCATCCATCCCCAGAACTCTATGTCATGGAGAATGGCTGCAACTGTTTTAGCCTGAAGACATTTTTAGTGCTGCCTACAGTTCATCATCTCACTACAAAAATCACAATCATGTGGCCTAAAAAGTTAAAAATACCCCAAACTCAATAACTATAAAAACCCACAAGAATGGTACTAGGCTGTCACTCACCAGCCAGTGTAATGTAATATAATGTAGACACAACCACCACTAGCACCCACTTTGCTCAGCCCTGGTCTTCAGGTGATGGGGAGCATCACAGGACTCCAGGTCAGTCAACTAACACACAGAATGCAATTCAGTGGTCCTCAACATTCCTAATGCCATGACCCTTTAATACAGTTCCTCATGTTGTAGTGACCCCCAACCATAAAATTGTTTTTGTTGCTACTTCATAACTGTAATAATTATTACAGGATGTGTTTTCCAATGGTCCAAAGGGGTCACAACCCTCTAAGAGGACAGGAAAGACTGGTGGAATTCTTGAGCATCTCAAATCACCACCTGAGGATGGCCTGGTGTGGGGCTGAGACAGGAACCTGGGAGTCAGCCAAGCTGGGTTCAAATCCTGGTTCTGCCACTAACTGAATATGGGGAATTATTTAACCTGATTAAACTCATTTTAATGAGGTAATTGGGCCTGTTTCATTGAATTATTGTGCAGGTCCCATAGGCTAATGTTTGGACAGCACTCAGTGCCTGGCCCATGGAGAGCACTCCTGTTGCTGTAGAGATGAATCCTGGTAACTCAGCAGAGACCTGGGGTCAGCCTTCATTTGGGGACGGGCCCAGGAGGGGCCACCACTGAGGCTTAATATGTATGATGCAAGTGGTTCCTGGATTATCCACTGTGAGATTACCTGGTTATTTCTATGTGAATAGATCCCATGAGAAAGACCCCACCTTTGAAATGGAGAGAGGTGCAGAGACCATCGGCCCACAGGAGCTGGAGCTGTGCTGACCCGGGACTAGAGGCAGACGGTGGGGAGCCAGCCCACGCTGCTGCCCCCAGAGCACAAGTAGCTTCTCAGCCCTGCTCTGGCAGGGTGGCCCCTGTCAGCCGTGCCATCTTGAGCAAGTGGCTCAGCCTGTCTGTGCAAGTCCTCAGGGCCGCTCACTTGCTGCTGGCGCCCTTGCACACACATTCTCTCCACAGGCCCCACACTGGCACATGAGAGCCACAGAGAGGCTCCTGCTCCCACACGCCACAGCTCTCCTAAAACAGCTCAGCCAGAGATGGGCTCCTTCCCAAAACCTTACACCGTGGACCCTCAGAGCTACAGGAGACGGAGGGGGGCAATTGGACTTTTGGGTAGGTGGGCCTGAGATTCTCCTGGGAGAGAGGCCTGCCAGAGGCAGGGCTGGCTATGGTAACACTGTCTCTGTGGTAACCTGGAGGAAAACATGGGAATTCCAAGCCCTTGACTGGAATTGGCAAGTAATATCCAGGGGGAAGAACAGGGCTGCTGGGAGAGTGGGGGAGACAGCACAGCAAATGGGTAGGAATCTAGATTGTCCAGGAGAGTGGAGGCCTGTACCCATCGCACCTCCTCCCTCAGCCCCCAACAGCTCCCAGCAGCTCCCTGGTCTCCCAGGCACATGGCACGTGCTCCCATGGCCCTCTCAGCCAGGCACAGGGCAGGGTATTCAGGTCCCAGCTTCAGCACACTGATGCCCAGGGCTCTAGAGGCTGGCAGACCCTGCCACGTGTGAGAGGGGGTCCAGTCAGGGGTCACTATTCCTCAGGTCCATCCTCATGTTCAATGGAGCCCATGGGCACAGACGTCTCCCTGGCTTCCACTGCCCTGCAGGGGCCCACAGAGAGCTGCCCTGCAAGCCTGGCACCTGCAGCCCCTGCCTGGGCTGATACCTGCCTGCCTTGCCCAGAGGGCTCCCACTGCCACCAGGCTGCCACCATGGAGTCCACTACCCGCCCCAAAGGTAGAGCCTTCAGGCCGGCCTTGCCCTCACTCTCTGTGGGGCACAAGGGACCCAGCCCCCAAGCTCTGCTCCATAGCTGGCTCCATGCTGATGTTGACCACCTGTGAAGTGGGGCCCACATGCTTCAGGGGAAAGGGTGGGGACAAGTGCTGTGGAGGGGGTCCCTGGGGCTGTGTTGGTCCCTCTTTGCATGGTCTCACCTGTCCTGGGAGGTGAAGGAAGGAGAGAACGTTGGCTGAGCAGCATCCTGTCCCACAAGCAGGACATTCATGCCAGTCCCTTCCCTGACTCCTGACGTGAAGGCACGGCTGCTCCCAGGCAGGCCCAGCCTGTCGGCCAAGTAAGGCCAGAGGCCGTGTGGGAGCTCACTCAGGAGGCAAGACCCCTCTCAGCAAACACACCCAAGAAGACAGCAGTGGGTCTGGTTGGAGGCTCCAGGTCACCTCTTGGGCACCTGGTGACCAGGCTGCCTGTTGGGCTCCAGGGGGTGCTGGGGTGAATGGGACACGTGGCCCACAACTGCCCAGCATGTTCCAGGTACAGCCTGTCGGTGGAGCAGTGACTCTGTCCTAGACGGGGTTCCCATCCACAGCTCGGGGCCAAGTGTCACCCAAAGAGGGCATCCAGCCACAATCCTGTCCTCTTCCTTCCTTCATCCCTGCAAGGTGGCAGGCAGGGAACAGGCGGGTGCTGCCCCATGGCAGACTGCGGAGGAGGGGTCAGCGCAGCCTCTGCCCCCACACGCTCCCCCTGCAGTGTGTGAGCCATCTTCATAGGTGGCCAGTGAGGTGAGGGAGGGCCTGAGATCACTCAGCATTCACCTTGAAGTTCTAGAAAGAGCAGAGCTTGGAGGCTCAGGCTGTGCCCTGACCTCATGTATTGCAGGAACCTTGGGAGAACTAATGCAGACCATGGGCCATGGCCAGCCAGGTCCTAAGGCCCCAGACCTCAGGCTGTCCTGTTCTGCCCTGCATCCATATCCCCACTGGGCCCAGACCTGGGCTGGGTGCCAAGAGGCCCTGATGATGCAGGGGGTGGGGGGAGTTGGAAGGTGGGAGTGGGCAGGGTCACCATGGAATGAACATTCCACCTGGTCTAAATCCCCAGCATGGCCCCATCACCAGGTTTGTTTCAGGCCCTGCCTGCCTGCTGGTTGTTCAGTCCCTGTATGCAGAACACTGTAACTACAACACCAGAGCTTCTGGATAAGAATCCCCCAGCTGAGTCCTAAAGCCAAACCTAAACAGGCATAAGCAGCAGAGGATATCAGGCTCCCTGTGGGCCCTGAGACAGCCCAGGGCACAGGGCTGAGGAATAAGGGAGGTGCCTCCCTCTCTGAGGAACAAGGGAGGCCCCTTCTCTGTCCTTAGTCACAGATGGGCACAGTGCTGCTCCTCAGGGGCATGTGGGGACCTGGGTGTTCCGCTGCTGACACCACCCTACTGTGGGAAGAGCACCCCAACGGGACCACATGCCAGATCAATGAAGCACCACAGTTGACTCTTACTGGGCACACCCAGTAAGAGGTGAGGAGCCCTGAGTCTCCTGGGGCTAGAAGGTTCCCTCCTCCCAAGCCCATGACTGGGGAGAAGCCTGGGAACAAGAGAAGCCACAGAGGCACCTGCAGAGATGGCCGGGATTTGGCCGGGGGAAGAGAAGTAAAGCGCAGCCCTTATGGGAGGGTCTGCACCCTAGGAGAAAGTTGCAGACAGGCTCCTCCAGGACAGTGAGCCAAGGGTTCAAGGCATGAGGCTGATCTGGGGCTGGACTTCTGTGACACCACCCCCATTCGATGACCCTCCCACCTTGGCTATGTAAACCCCTTCTGGCTCTGTGGCAGCTCCTGGCTCTGTGATCCCCTTAGCTCTGGGTTAA
Source organism: Otolemur crassicaudatus (assembly GCA_963574585.1). Lineage (NCBI taxonomy): Eukaryota > Metazoa > Chordata > Mammalia > Primates > Galagidae > Otolemur > Otolemur crassicaudatus. The sequence goes on from CAUYQS010055754.1 coordinate 8,852, forward strand.
CTCTTGGCTCTGAGGTCACTCATGGCTGTGTGTTCCCTACCAGCTCTGAAGTCCCTCCTGTCTCTGAGGCCCCTCCCATTTTTGTGACTCCCCCTCCTGGCTCTGGGGCCCCTCTTGACTCTATGACCACAGTCCAGGGTCCCGTTTTGGCCTCGAGGCCTTTCCTAACTCTGTGTTCCCTCCTGACTACATGTCCCTCCCTGGCTCTAAGGACCCTCCTGGCTGTGTTCCCTCCCAGTTCTGTGACCCACACCTCCCCTCCAACTCTGTAGCCACTCCTGTCTAAGGCCCATCCTGGCTCTGTCATTGTTCCTGACTCTGAGGCCTTACCTGGGTCTGTGGCCTCTCCTGTAACCTCAATCCTAGGTACCCTTCTGGCCCTGAACGCCCTCTGTAGGGCTCTGGCTCTGTAGCCCCTCCTGGCACTGTGACACCACCCCTGTGTTCCCTCCTGGCTCTGTGTCCCCACCTGGCATTGTGGACCCTCCTGGCTCTGTGCCCTTCTTAACTCTGAGGCCATTTCTGACTCTGAGACCCCTCCAGGCACAGCAGCCCCTCTTGGCTCTGGACCTCCTCTTGGGCCTGACCCCCTACTGGCTTTGTGTCCCTCCTGGACCTGAGGTCCCTCCTGGCTGTGTACCCTTTGCTGACCCAATAGTTTTGTGGACTCTTAGCTCTGTGCCCTTTCCTAGATATGAGGCCCTCCTGGGTCTGTGTTCCTTCCTGGCTCTGAGGTCCTTCATGGCTTGGTGTCCCCTCCTGGGTCTGTGTTCCCTCCTGAGGTCCTTCTTGGCATGGTGTCCCCTCCTGGGTCTGTGTTCCCTCCTGAGGTCCTTCCTGGCTTGGTGTCCCCTCCTGGATCTGTGTCTATTGACCCTGAGACACTTGCTGGTTCTATGTCCCCCTTCTAGCTCAGTGTCCTCTCCTGGCCTTCTGTCCCCTCCTGGCCGTGAGACCTGTCTGATTCTGTGTCCACTTCTAGATCAGTGTCCCCTGCTGGGCCTGAGGGTCCTCCTGGTTCTCTGTCTCTGTGCCCTACCTATTGCCGCGACCGCCTCGCCCCACATGTCTGAGGACTGACTCCTCGGGGGCCCACCACCACCATCTGGGCATGCTACCCAGGATCCCAGGACTAACCTGCCTGGCCTACTGCTGCCACCAGCATCTGTACATCCCACACGGGCCAGCCACCATACTACGGTGGCCAGCTACCGGATGACCAAGGACTGACCTGTTGGCCTGCCACCTGCCACAGTCATTCCCCACTCGCCCCACCCAGAGACCTGAGGACCAAATAGCAGGGACTCACTGCCACTGGGCATGCACCCTGCATGGGGGTCTGAGGACTCATCTACCTGATCCACAAGTCACTTAGTCCCTGGCAAAACCCCACCACAGCCTCCACAAACAACATAGCCAAAGACACTGAGGAACTCACAGGTCCTTTAGACGTTGATTACAGCTGAAGAAATCAAATGACGACTACTCTACGACACCTGCCCAGAGCTACAGCCAAAGACGCACTCCATCCAACACTACAGATACACCCACAGGAAAACCTCTTTCCTTATGAAAGCTACTCCGTAAAATTGGAAGGAGCAGCTGCAGCAAGATGGAAGATACCAATGTTAAGAACACAAGAAACAAAAAAGGAAGGAGAAAAGACACCTCCCCCCCCAAAAAGAAAACACACAATAATTCTCCAGTAACAGACTCCAAAGAAAAGGAAATCTATGAAATGCCTGAAAAGAAATTTAAAATAGAGATTTCAAGGAACTCAGTGAGATACAGAGAACATAGATAACACAAAGAAATCAGGAAAATAATTCGTAATCATAACAAGAAATTCAACAAAGAGAAAGGTGAATATATAAAAAGAAAGAAATAGAAGAATTCAATCTATGAAATTAAAAAATAAAATGAAGAGCTCCAAAAATGTATTAGCTCAAGCAAAAGAATTTCTAAACTTGAAAACAGGTCTCTTAAAATAACCCAGTAAGAGTAAAAGAAAAAAAAAATTAATGAAGAAAGTCTATACAACATATGAAACACCATCAAGTGAACAAATACTCAAATTTTGGGCGTTCAGAAGGAGAAGAGATGGGGAAAGGCATAGAAAGCCTACTTAATGAAATAATAGCTGAAAAATTCCCAAGCCTTCCTGTTTTCCCAGATACAGGAAGCTCAAAGATCCCCAAAGAGATTCAACCCAGAAAAGTACCTCCAGGGCATATTATTGTGACATTGTCAAATGCTAAAGAAACACAGAGAATTCTAAAAACAGCAAGAGAAAAGCAGTAAGTCACATACAAGAAATCCCTTTCAGACTAATAGCAGATTTCTCAGCAGAACCTCACAGGCCAGCAGAGAACAGGATGATATATTCAAAGTGTTAAAAAGGGAAACAAAAGCCATCCTTCAGAAATGAAGAAGAAATAAAGTCTTTCTCAGACAAGAAAAACCGAGGGAATTCATTACCACACGACCAGCCCTATAAGAAATGCTTAAGGGAGTCCTACAACTGGAAGGGAAAGGATAACATTTACCAGCATGAAAGTATACATGAAAGTATACATGAAAGTATAAAATTTACTGACACATCAGATATACACACAAAAAGAGAAAGGAATCAAATGTTATAACCATAGAAAAAACCATCAGATCACAAAGATAAATAAGACAGGAATAAAGAAACAAAGGTATGCCAAAAAAGTCAGAAAACAAAATGACAGGATTAAGTCCTCACCTATCAAGAACAACTCTGAATGTAAATGTTTAAATTCTTTAATTAAAAGATGCACACTGGCTAAATGGATTTTAAAAAGCAAGACCCAGTGATATGCTGTCTGTAAAAACACACATCACCTGTAAAGGCACACACAGTCGAAGGGACAGAAAAAGACAGTCCCCGGAAACAGAATCCAAAGGTGTGCAGGTGCAGCTCAGTCCAACAGACAGACTGCAAGTCAAAAAACATAAGGAGAAAAGAAGGCCACTATATAAATGACAGAGGGATCAATTCAGCAAGAGGGTGTAACAGTTGTAAACGTACATGTGTCCAACACGGGAGTACCCACACATAGAAAACTATTAGAGCTTATTAGACAGAACCCCAATACAATAATATTTGGGGATTTCCCTTCACCTCCAGCACCAGAGAGGTCAATGGAAAATCAGAAAGAAACATCAGACTTAAACTGCACTTGAGACCAAATGTACCTAACAGAAACTGATAAAACGTTTTATCCAACTACTGCAGAATACACATTCTTCTCTTCAGGATAGACCCTACATGAGGCCACAAAAACAAATCTCAAGAAGCATGAGGAAACAGCAGATATACTCAAATTCAGGGACATTCTACCAATTCAGCCAGCACTTTTCAAAAATGTCAACATTCAGAAAGACTCAGAGAAAGTTCCTGATTATACAAGACTAAAGAAGCGTACCAAATGAATGTAAAACTTGGTTTTAGATTTTCTTTTGCCATAAGGGGTAGTATTAGGGCAATTAGTGAAATCTGAATTTGATCTGTTGATTAGATAACAGCATGGTATTAATGTTAATTGACACATTAGATACACCCACAAATTAATCAACACACACACTGATTTTAATCACTATACTGTGGTTAGATAAGAGCATTCTATGCTTTTAGAAATGTACACCAAAATAATAAGGGCAAAATGTCTAAAACTTAACTTTGAAATGATTCAGAAAAGGTGTGTGGGGTGGAGGCACCAAGAACACAAGTGAAGAGACTAACAATGTAACTGGGGTGAAGAATCTAAGAATTCTCTGTAATCTTTTGCAACTTTGCCTTAAGCCTGATACAATGTTAAAATTAAAAGAAAACATTTTAGGGTGGCGCCTCTGGCTCAGTGAGTAGGGTGCTGGCCCCATATACCAAGGGTGGCGGGTTTAAACCTGGCCCCGGCTGAATTGCAACCAAAAAATAATAGCCAGGCATTGTGGTGGTCATCTATAGTCCCAGCTACTCGGGAGGCTGAGCCAAGAGAATCGCCTAAGCCCAGGAGCTAGAGGTTGCTGTGAGCTGTGATGCCACAGCACTCTACGTAGGGCAACATAGTAAGACGCTGTCTCTACCAAAAAAAAAAAAAAAAACAAAACATTTTAAAGCTATTATTTTGTGAGTTCATTCTTTTGATAACTTTGTCCCAACTACCTAGCTGGCGCTGGCTCTACAAAGTTCCTCCAATCTGCAACTGAACAGGGCTTATTACTATTAATACTACTTGGCTAACATATCCCTTTGAAGATCTGATGAAGGTTCAGGCTTCTCCACAGAAATACATTCATCCTCACATACACTCGCCCTGTCTTTGCATACAACCTCAAGATTCTTAACGGGAGGCCTGGCACAGTGGTTCACGCCTATAATCCTTGCACTCAGAGAGGCTGAGGTGAGAGGATCCCTTGAGCTCACAAGTTCAAGACCAGCCTTGGCAAGAGTGAGACCCCCCATCTCTACTAAAAACTACAAAAAATTAGGCAGGCCTTGTGGCAGGCACCTATAGTCCCATTGTTAGGCCTAGTGGGCCTAGGCTGACAGAAAGGTATCAGGCCTAGGCTACAATGGAAAAATTACCAGTTAACTTCTGGCAAATTTCTGGACTATAAGTTTTCAAAAATAAATAAATAAATAAAATAAGTCTAGTTCACTCCCAAGACAGATGGGAAAGTACTAATTAATTTCTTGCTTCTAGTTCATTCCAAGTTTCTTGCTTGGCTAACTTCCTGGGAAATAGACCAGGAGATACCAACTGTGCCCAGACTGACTTTTAAACAATACCATGTGGGGAAAGTACTGAAACTAAGATGTATGGGGTAGAAAGTACTGAAACTAAGATGTATGGGGAAAACATTAAAACAAAGATGTAGGCGGCACCTATGGGTGCCAGCCACATGTACCAAGGGTTGTGGGTTCAAACCCAGCCCTGGCTGAACTGCAACAAAAAAATAGCCAGGCATTGTGGTGGGTGCCTGTAATGCCAGCTACTCGGGAGATTGAGGCAGGAGAATCACCTAAGCCCAGGAGCTGGAGGTTGCTGTTAGCTGTGATGCCATGGCACTCTACCAAGGGTGATAAAGTGAGACTCTGTCTCTACAAAAAAAGAAAAAAACAAAGATGTATGATGTATGACTAACTGCAAAATTCTGCTTCTGTACAATGCTTACTTGCTACCCTACCCGGCTGCACCTGGACAGCCTGCGTGCCAACCAGGATGCAGACCAAGACTTAAAAACCCAACCCGGTAAGCGCTCGGGGCTGCTCTCAGAAACCCCATGTTGGGACACTGAGGCAGTCGCTGGCCGCCTCTTCAATAAAAGCACTCCTCTTTAAATTTAACTTGTTTGGCTGTATGGTCTTTGTGAAACTCCCAGGCACAACACCAGCTACTCAGGAGACTGAGGCAGGACCCAGGAGTTTAAGGTTGCCATGAGCTAGGCTGATGCCATGGCAGCTAGCCAGAGTGACAGAGTGAAACTGTTAAAAACAACAAAAACAAAACAAACAAAAAAACTTGACTTGAAATACCAGCAAAGAAAGACCCGGACACACAAAGGGTTAGAGCAATGGTTCTCAACCTTCCTAATGCCTCCTAATGCCACAACCCTTTATACAGTTCCTGATGTTGTGGTGACCCCCAACCATAAAATTATTTTTGTTGCTACTTCATAACTTCATATAATTTTGCTACTGTTATGAATCATAACGCAGTATGATTCATACGTAAATATCTGATATGCCAGAAGTATTTTTATTGTTACAAAGGGGGTCATGACCCACAGGTTGAGAACCCCTGGGTTAGAGGTCATAGGTTCCAACCAGCAAAGCACATAGGAAGTATGTGGCTGGGTTCTGAATCGCAGGTCACTACTCAAGGTTCAAGGGCCTCTTTGACCTCAGGGAGATTTCCTCCTACACTTCACACATTTCTGCAGACAGGGAGGGAGCTGACTGAGGCAAGTTACAACCTGGACTGGGGTGCTGCCTTCCCTTATATGTGTCCTTTGGGGTTATTCAAGCTCTCAAGCCCCAGTTTTCTCTTCTATAAAATAGAGACAATTACAGCACTACCTCAAGAGTTGCTGGAGATTTAAGAGCTCAGAAATGGGAGCTGCCATTTTTGTATTTTTAGCATCTAGTATTGCTGGCTTAATGCCTTCTGGACCTTGCAGTTCCCACAATGCCCAGCCTCGCACTGGCTCTGGGAGTGCTGGGTGGTGTCTGCCCCTCAGCACTGAGCAACTGCTGTACTTGGTGGTATGAGGCTGCAACCTAAGGCTTGAGCTCCATTGGGCCTAAGTTGCTCACAACCCTTGCTTTCTCATGAACCTCCAAGATTGGGCCTTTGCTTTTCAATCCCACCTTATGCCCTTCACTACCCATAGCTTTTTATCTAATTTAGGCTTGAGCCAGGCTCTGTTAAGCTGCAGTACTAGACATTTTGGCCAAATGCAAGCCTATGTACCATGTTGCTTTTCAACTACCACTCATCTTCCCCTCAGAATTCTTTCTCCAAAGGAGGCATTTTATAAAACGTTATTCGAAGTGAAGACAAGTCTGTCTTGAACCCCTTGAGTATTCATCAGAGGAAAAGAAGGAGACGTTTGGAGCTGTGGTCCACATGTGTGCATGTGCACACACACACTCCTGGGGGCTGAGAAAGTGGCCAAAACCATACGTTCAAACTACCCATCTTCCTAGAGTGTCAACTCTACTTAAAGCTTGGGTCTGAAAAAATTCAGTAATTTAACATTAAAACAATCAGATATATTTTCAGAGTAGAATTTAACAACACATTTACAATTTTTAACAATTAAACCCTAAGGCTCTGCATTCCTGCTCGGGTATAGCTCACTCCTCCCTCTCTGTTGGGGCCCTTGCAAGGTGAGGCTGTGAAGTAGCAGTTTACTTCTCTGGGAAGGAGAAGGTGCTAAGGTGTCCAGAGGACTGTTCTCCAGAGGCCAGCCATCAGACTTGGCAACTGAGTTTCTCTATGAGCCTAGCCCTGGGCCCAGTGCCTGGCAGCACAAAAGCAGCACATGGCAGCCACAGCTCCCGGGGAGCCTGAACACATTAATAGAGACATGGTGCTGCCAGCGCAGAAGAGCCAAGGCAAACTAACTCCAGCACAAAAGCTCTAGTGCAGGGGTCCTCAAACTTCTTAAACAGGGGGCCAGTACACTGTCCCTCAGACCGTTGGAGGGCCGGACTGTGGGCCCCAGGAAGAGTCGGCTGCTAAGCAGGACAGGCGAAGCGGCAAAGACACCCAGCGGGCCGGATAAATGTCCTAGGCGGGCTGCATGTGGCCCATGGGCCGTAGTTTGAGGACGCGTCGTCTAGTACTTACCAGATGAATACAAGGTGAGGAGGAATCAGCACACGGCCTCCCACATAGTTCCTTACTCTGAGTTTTTACCTGACACTGAACTTCAATGATTTCAAAATTTTATAAGATTTTGATCAAGTTGCTTCCATTTTCAAAGACAAATGTGTTAAAAAAGAAATAGCTTACAACTGTCATAAGCCGCAGACAACACACAACTTCCTTCTGCAGCTGTAGCCAGGCCTTCGTGTTACTAACCACTGGCCCTACCTGACCAGATGAGACAATGGCTCTGAGAACGTCCTACTGTGACTGGGCAGCAGAGGTGGCCCAGCAGTGCTCCCCCCACATCATGGGGCATAAAGAAAGGGTTTCTGCAGAGCACAGGGGCACACTACAGGGAGGGGCACACCACTGAGCACACATGGGGCTCAGTGAAGAAAATCATTTTTACATTAGGAGAGAATATACTAAATATTGAATTTATATTCCATTTTCAAGTAAAATTTCAAATATTTTAATGAGTAACTTGATCTGGCTTTTATGAATATAATTTTTATGATTTTTTTTTTTGGAGACAGGGTTTTGTTGTCATCTAAGCTGGAGAGCAGAGGCATGACCATAGCTTACTGCACCCTCAAACTTCTGGCCTTAAGCAATCCCTTCACCTCGGCCTTCCAATATACTAAGATTGTAGGTATGAGCCACCAAGTCCTGCCCATGAACATAATTTTTAAACATACAATTATTGATCAAGAGTTTTAATAATTCTTTCTACTTCTTGACTATTGCCAATGACAAATGTTTTAAAAAGTAGGTGATAAAGATATTTAACTTTCTTTTTTAAAATTTGAAAATTTCTAAAAGTTGAAGTTTTAAACAGTTTCATCAGTACATTTTTTTCTCACAAATATAATTTTAATAATTATGAAAATGTCAGTGGTACACGAATCCAAACAGGGCAGCTCTAAGCTGTAGAGCACGTGTGGCAGAGTGGCCACCTTGCATCTGCAGACCTGCTATGCATGTGTGAGGCTGAGACCAGGGCCTGCTAATCTCCTTCATCTTCCTACCCTCCACCCACGCGCTGGCTAATCCTGACAGCACAGGAGCCCTGGGCAGGCAGCTCCATCCTGGCCCAGGATCACTGTGAGCAGAGGGTGGTGATCACAGAAGCTTCCCCTGTGTCTGCTGTCTGTGGGAGCCCTGGGAGAGCTGCCAGACTCCATTCCAGCCAGCTTTGTGGTGGTGCATGCAAGGGCTGGTGGTTAGATTCCCAGGGATTTTGTGAGCCATTATTAAAAGTTAAATTATATAAATTTACAATTTAAAAACCTCCCAGACAGTAATTATTTTACTACCGTGTTAGTATTCTCTGTGCTCTTGAGGTGATGTCCAACCAGGGGGTTAGTGACATCGTGTTGGTAGCCTGAAATTGGCCACAGTGATAGTATTTACACCACAGAAATCAGCAAGCACTACATACTAGAGCTGGATTCACTGCTCTTCTCTCTTCCCCCTGCCTCACCCCCAGTGCACGGGCAAACACTGACCAGCATGTAACTGGTCACACTCAGTGGGGACCAAGCCCAGTGGAACTCTGGCTGACCCAAGAGCTGAAGGGATCTGCACATGGTGATGCTTCTGACCTGCTCTGCTGAGCAGAATGTGTTGCATCTTCTGAGCTTCTTGGTAAATCTTCATCACCCTGCTAGGGCCAGTGCCTATGGATACACGCTCTGATGTCACCCATAGTAAGAATCTTCATGTGAGCAGCAAAGCCACGGGGGAAGGTTGAGCCACGCTCTGCACACACAGGCTTACCTGGAGCCAGTCCATCCATGACAGCACAGGTGTGGCCACCGTCCAGCATCGGACCTGAACAACCATCAGTCTTCTTCTTTAGCTGGTACAGTCCAAATTTCATTCCACTTTTGTTACTTTTGTAGGGATTCTCCTAGCATAGCCAACCTGTATACACTGTTACATGATTCTAAGAGATAAGAGCTGCCTTTACCTATCCAGGCAGAGAGAAGGAGTTGCCTGAAGTACAATTTGTGATAAACAGAGTCTATGCATATGTGACTTTTTTTTTTTTTTTTTGAGACAGAGCTTACTTTTCACCCTCAGTAAAGGGCTATGGTGTCATAGCTCTCAGCAAACTCTTGGGCTTAAGCAATTCTCTTGCCTCAGCCTCCCAAGTAGCTGGGACTACAGGCACTTACCACAACATCTGGCTAGTCTTTACAGATGAGGTCTTGCTCTGGCTCAGGCTGGTCTCAAACTCGTGAGTTCAGGCAATCTACCCTCCTTGGCCTCCCAAGAGTGCTAGGATTACTGGCATGAGCTACCACACCCGGCTTATGCATATGAGATTTAGAAAATGAGAAAAGCAAGAGGCATTACTGAGGTCCTGGTGCACACAGTTCATTCTCTCTCACCCAGGGAGCAGGGAGCAGCAACCCTATGCTGGGCACAGTTCTGGGCACTGGGGAAAACTGAGCCAAGCACACACAGACGCCCTAATCTCCCACCACTGCCTCCCAGCCCCTCCCCCAGGCTTCAGCCAGAGGGAGAAGGCTGCAGGCTGAAGCCAGACCACCGAGCTTGGACTCAGAGACTTCCCTTTGTGCTATTCCTGCCCTTGTTGGGTCTATCACTATAGTCCGTGAGGTGGGCATGACCAAGCTCACTTCACAGATGAGGACACTGAAGGAAGTCACTTACAAAGTCTGGGAATTCATTTCTCATAAAAAATCGTAATGTGTTCTCAGAGTCAAGTATTTTCCAAGAAGCTCATTGGTATGAGAGTTAAGTATATCCTAATGAGGAGTCTTATGGCCCCGTGGTCATTCCCATTACCGAGGTACATTATGTTTTAATGCACTTTCCTGCTATTACATAGCAGAAGGACATCCCTAACCAGTGTGGGGGTGACCTGGATGTTTCTCCCTAGCGCTGTGGTTGAGACCCCAAGCCCACTTGCAGGGGACAGTTCTAGGAAAAGTCCCAAGGCAATGTGGCTTTTAAGTGATAAAAACTTCATATAAAATGTTAACTACATTTAGAAAATTCAAAATTACAGTTCAAGTTCTAAAACAGCCTGCTGTCAACAGAACTCAACTTCCCTAGAAAAAGACTATGGGCAAATCATTACTTCCATTATTACTTCTGGTCAAATTCCTATTCCTACAGTGGTCCTGAAAGCCCTCCTGGCTACCACTGGCCACTGCCAAGGGGGCAGTCTAGACTTCTCAGGAACACACAATGGAATACAGTGTTCCTCAACTTTTTAAAATTCATGCCCCTTTTGTGGCATGAAAAAACAAGCCCTTCTCGGTACTTGAAAGTTTGAAATTTCTAAGTATATTATGACTATAAATCCACCAAAACCAGGTTCTTATACAATTTAGCCCCCTCTGCCACACTGCTCTCACCTTCAGAGGACTAGTTCAGGGCTTATTACACTGCAAGCCCAGAGGAAGGGCCAGAGAGGAAGAAGGCAGGGGAAACACGGACTAGAGCCGCCAGGCCTGCCCCTGGACACCCAGGAAGGGACCGAGGTGAGCCAGGCCAAGGCAGCTTCCCCAGACCTACTAATGAGACAAGAACAAGCCCACTTCTCACTTTGTTCAGTCAGTCCCATCCCAAAGAGGACACCACAAGGACAGCAGAGACAACCCACAGTGTGGGACATTCCACACGGCAAGTGATTTGGTTTCTGTGACATTCGGTGATAGGAGAGTAACACAGCAGCCCACTACTCTAGATATAGACTGTGTGGCCAGAATAGTAAGTTACACACAGGGACCCCACCTGGCCACTGATGCAAACAACCCATTGGAAAAGGCGTTTCTGAGATGATCCAGAAGGTGGACCACAGGATGGCTACTAGGTAGTCCCCAAAATGTCCTTCTGTTAGAGGAGTGATAATGGGCACTGAGGTTATGCAAGAAAATATCCATATTTTTATAAAATTACCTACCTAAGTAGTGATGAAATTATATAATCTGGGATTTACTTTAAAATACTTTAGTAAAGAAACAAAAAGATAAATGACGTAATGTGGCAGTATCTAGATAATTGTTGACTATGGGTGATGGGATTTTGTTGCATCATGCTCTGATTTTGTGTATGACTGAAAATTTTCGTAATTAAAAAATACAAAATAAAGAGTCAATTAAAGCAATCATAGCTTTCCTCAGTTTCCCAGAGTTATGGAGACAATCGCTTGGGCCACCACTCAAGAGTTTCAACAACAAATGCTCCACATTCACTTGCAAAACACAAGTTGGTTTATAGGTTTGGAAGTGTTGCTTCCACAATTTTAATTCATGAGGTTGCAATTCATTTGCAAAATAAAACCAAAGTCAGAACATTCTTGGGAAAGAGATAAGGAAAGAAAAATAAAGAAATGAGACACTACTGGTACAAGTTCCTCACACAAACAGAAGAGAACTAACCTGTTTCCACACGGAACCGAACGACATCCAGACTGTCTTAAACATGGGAGCTCAGCACATTCCCCCTACAACAAAGGAATTCAAGCTGGCTGCCAACACAGCCTCTTGAACAGCAACTCTTATCCTGTGGGCCACAGATCCTTGATGCAAAATTTTAAATGTGCACAACAGGCTCAGTGCCCATAGTTTAGTGGTTAGGGTGCTGGCCACATACACCACGGCTGGCAGGTTCGAACCAGGCCCGGGCCAACTAAACAACAACTACAACAAAAACATAGCCAGGCTCCTCCTGCCTCAGCCTCCCAAGTATCTGGGACTACACATACCTGCCACTATGCCAGACTACTTTTTTTTTTTCTATTTTTAGCAGTGGTGCGTCTCACTCATGCTCAAGCTGGTTTTGAGCTCTTGAGCTCAAGGGATCCTTCCACCTCAAGCTCCGAGAGTTCTAGGATTACGTAAAGATGTGAGCCTCCATGACTGTGAACTGTCATTTCTTAAAAGTTTACTGCATTTATCATTAATCTTGGAGTTATAAACATGTGAAAAATAACAACTTTTCTTAATTTTTTTAGCATTGTAGCTTAAATTTTTTAACATTCTTATCATCATCCTTTTCTCTCATGTATTTCTCCTGTTCTTGGCATATAATGTGAGCTAATTAAACTTTCTTCCCCCTTTTTTAATGCATTCTCATTTGTTCTCACAGTAACAGAAAAAATATATTGTCATAGAATATTGTAGCTTTTTAAAGAAATATACTGTTTTGTGTCAATAAGCAAATAAAAGAACAAAACAATAAATATTAAAAAAAAAAATAGCCAGGTTATGGTGAGTGCCTATAGTTCCAGCTACTTAGGAGGCTGAGGCAAGAGAACTGCTTGAACCCAAGAGTCTGAGGTTGCTGTGAGCTGTGACACCACAGCACTCTATCAAGAACTACAAAGAGAAACTCTGTCTCAAAAAAAACAAACAAACAAAAATAAACCCAGAAACCAAAAAAAACTGCACAACAGTTTTCTATGGAGTATTCACCTTTCTTTGGATTCTCAAAGAAATCCATATCCCAAAACATTAAAAACTACTGATCTTTAAAAAAGAGGGTTTAGAAGGAAACTGACATTCTGAAGCTCTAGCCATGCGTAGTTACAGAAAAGCTTTTGATCTGACATCTGAAATTTGTGGAATATTCCTGATGAATCCACAATAAGGTGATTAAAAGTCTTTCTCCAACACCCACAAGCAAACAAACAGCCTGGCCCTGCAGATAGCACAGGGTACGTCTATAATAGGGTCTACTTGCATCACACAACCCTCCACTGTGAAGCACAACCATCTGGGAGTGAGCAGGCAGGTGAAGGGAACCTGAATGGCGGGCTGCTCAGCCACACAAATCCTGAACCAACTTCACAGGCCATGGGAGAATGGGATCCTCCATTCCTAGGCCTAAGTCCCTGCAGGAGATGTTAACAGAATAAATAGGCAAAACAACACATAGACATAAACATTTATTTTTACTGACTATGATCTAAGTCAGCAAAAGAGACAACAAAACTTCAGTTTCCTGGCAGTCCTTCTAGATGACAACACAATGCCTGAGAATAGGGCTAGAATCTCTTCACAAAATCACCTAGTAATCTCTCATCATCCTAGGACAGACAGTGCCTCTCAGGACTGCGAGAATCTTTTGATGGCTGTCACGTTTTCTCATCCTTGAAGTCAGGACAGACAGATGCTGTCTCATCAGCTGAGATGCTCTTTCACTCTTGCAATCTGCCAGGTGGAAGGGCACAGTGGCACTGTTGAATCTGCGTTAACTGTGGAGTCCAGGATGTTGGCTGGAGGCCTCCCCAGAAAGGACTAAAGCTTTTCTTCAAGGGCTGCTCACTGCTCATGTCACTGCCCAACACCTTTCTCACCTTAGTTGAGAGGTTTGAAGGATCATCTAATCACAGAGAACATGAGAACCCACCATGAAATGAATCACCACCTGCAGGCCTCCATGGAGACCCATTCTCTAGTAGCGTATGCGTTTCTTGGTCAGGAGCTATACTCACATCAGCGCCGGAGCCTCAGAAAGAATGCATGTTTACACTCTGTACTCTCCAATGGGTAATATTTATCATAAAAATCTAAAACATACTCTTCAGTCTTGAATCCAAATTTCTGGTACAGCAGCATAGCGGGATTGCTTGCCGAGACGTGAAGGGTTACATCCTTGCCCATGCAGGTCTGCCAAAAGAGTGGAAAAATAAAAGATTAAAATAGAAAGGCCTGAGGGAATCTGAGTAGGTGAAGAAACTCTTTTTAAGTACAGTAGTTAGTTACGGAAACTGGAGAAATCAGAAACTGAGGCTGGGACACTGCAACACCCAGCAACAGCTAGTAAACGAGTAGTATTTTGCTGCTGATCAAAACATTCACAGGACTAAGGACACCAGATAGTGTTTTGAGCTTTTTTACTTTTTTGAAGCAAACAGCCAAGGGAGATATTTTGTTGCCAATTTTATTATTGTTCATAATTCAATTACATTTTCTTTTTTTTGAGGCAGAGTCTCAAGCCATTGCCCTGGGTAGAGTACTGTGGCATCACAGCTCACAGCAACCTCCAACTCTTGGGCTTAAGCGATTCTCTTGCCTCAGCCTCCCAAGTAGCTGAGACTACAGGTGCCCACTACAATACCCAGCTATTTTTTGTTGTTGTTATAGTTGTCATTGTTGTTTAGCAGACCTGGGCCAGGTTTTGAACCCGCCAGCCCTGATATATGTGGCTGGTGCCCTAACCACTGAGCTACAGGCACCGAGCCATTTCAAATACTTTAAATATGTCAAACACATCAATACCCAACACTATGACAACTTTAAAGGCATAAAGACCAAAATAAGTTTTTTCTTTTTTAAATTAGATGGTATCTGGTACCCTCTCAAAACCTGCAAAAATTCCCTTCCTAGACCTGCTAGAAAAGATGCTAAGCTGTATGCACAAACAGAAAATACTAAGAATCTAATTATGAAACCTGAGGACCTTCCACAGACCTTCTGAGTCCCAAGGTCCAACTTCCATTTCTCTAAAACCGGCAGAACTAGCTCCTTAGAACTGAGATTTCTAATTAGCTGGGTGTTATAGTGGACACCTGTAGTCCCAGCTGCTCAGGAGGCTGAGGCAGAGGGATCATTGAACCCAGGAGTTTGAGGTTGCTGTGAGCTCTGATGATGCCATGGCACTCTATCTAGCCTGGGCAACAGAGTGAGACTCTGTCTCAAAAAAAAAAAGAAAAAAGGAGTACATTCACCTTCACCTTTTTCTCCCACTCCTTTTTAACTGATTGTCCAGGGAACCATGTGCACTAATTTATTGCTATTTAGATTTTTGCAAAAGAGCTAAAAGATCCAGTCCTCATGCAGATGTAAATGGCCCACCCTGATGTGGTGCCCCAGTGAAACAAGTGTCTGGCACTAAGGGAATGAGACGTGGATGGTAGAAAGATCAAGCTAATAGGGAGGGACTTGTCTACGGGCAATTTCTGTTTTCCTATGAAAAGGAAAATTTTAAATCCCTTATGAATTTGGTATACTCACATCTCAGAGAACTACAACAGAAGTGCAGACTTATATTTGAAAATTGATGTTAACCCTTTGTGTCTAGTTTGGAGCTTCTTGTATTTGTCTAAAAGCTACAAGCCAGAATTTTGTATCTCCTTTGATAAAAAGTGTGTATAATGTAAAGTAGTTTTGCATATTCTTGTGCTGCACATGGGCTGAATTTTTAAAAATTTTTTTAAAGACTTGAAGCAGAATCTTGTAATTTGTGTAAATGACAAGTATAAAATCCTACCATAAAATGCTAAAAAATATGCAGTTTCAAATAAAACCAAGAAATGCAGCACTAAAAAAAAAAAAAAGAACTGAGATTTCTACAATTGACCTAATCTTAAGTGAAAAGAGTAATAATCATTCTGTCAACACAAAGCAACTTCTTAGATGCTTTAATCAGCCATGCTGAATAATGAATCACAAAAGTCACATAAATTAAGGATTTGGTTTTAATGGTAAAGACACTGAAATACTGAAGATTTAAAGTCCTTAAGATTTACAACCCTTGGTTCCCCAAGCCTCTGTTTAAGAACTCCTCTGTCAAAGGCCATCTTAACAGCTCCTTTCTTTTCTCTGCGTAATTCACACTGTGCATCCAAACACATTTTTAGGACAAAAGAGCATTACTAGTATACCAAGGACAAGAGCCTGTGGTAAGTTTTTAAAGTTTTATGGGGTGATGTCAGTGTTCTTTAGACTGCAAAGACATAGCATCCACAGTCTGACCACGCCAGCACCAAGGACTACCAACTGAGAACCTCCTGTGTGGGCCCTGAGACGTGTGGCCAGACTGGGGGCAAGGTGCCCACATACAGTGACCAACACTCCTCCACCCACCTGGCAAACCTTCAGCAAGAACGGACTCTGCGCCAGGCCTTCACCAGGCACCAACAACACAGACATGTCAAAGGACCATCCTCAGACCCTCACTGGTAACTGATAAAGCAGAAAACTCCCGTAAGCTGTTAGGACAGACAGATGAACACAGACTGGAGATCAAGTCCATGGGCAGCTGGCGCAGAGGAAGGGTGGCGTGGCAGAAATGACAGGACAGTCTCAGGAGAAAACAAGGACCCGAGAAGGCAGCACATGCTAACTCCCCAGGAGTCACAGCCTCAAGAGAAAAGAGAGCAATTTCCAGGATGATGGTTCTCAAGGCTCCCGCCAATATTTGGGAATTATTAAGCAACTGTCAGTAAAAAGCTGGAAAAACAGGCTGGACATGGTGGCCCATGCTGTAATCCCAGCACTCTAGGAGGCCGAGGCGGGTAGATTGCCTCAGCTCAGGAGTTTGAGACCAGCCTGAACAAGAGCAAGACCCTCTCTCGACAGAAAAACTAGCCGGGCACTAGATAAAAGTTACTAGAAAAACTGGAAGGAGAATGCTCGCATCCTTTTTTTTAATGTTAGCATTTAAAGATTTGGTATATCTTCTTCAAGGTGATACAAACATATCGAAGGATAAATTCTAATTCATCACTAGAATCAAGTCTTACAAGCTTCATATCAGCTTATATAATGAGAGTAAAAGTGAAAACTGATCAGCAATAATAGAATGCACGCTACTTTTGATACAGTTGTGCAAAAATGTCTATAACAATAAAACCACAGTTCCACTCCCACTTCTCAGTGCTGTGACGTGATTCTAAGGGGAGAAGTTACTAACACGGTGAGTATCTCTGCTTCAGGTCCTCCTCTTGGTGTTTTCTGATTTTATTTACTACACATGCTCACAAAGGAGTTTCTTTGAAACCTGGGTCTCAATAATCATCTAATTTTGGAGGGTCAGAGATTTTGTCCACATGCTTTAATAGCCTCATAAATGGCTGATGACTGACCTTCTTTCACGCGGAAACCCATCCCCTTGGACCACGCTGGGAAGAACCAGCTCAGCTCTTATTCCTCCTCCCAGTCTTCCAGGTGTGCTCAGAGGCAAGATGGCAAATTAGAAGCACAAACAACATACCTGAATCAGGTGATAGATCATGAAAGTCGCAATCCCAGCTCTTCTCCATTCAGGATGGACGAACAGAAATGAAATGTAAGCTTCATTGTATTTCACATCGGGAACCATGAAGCCAAAGGCAATAATGACTTTTTTATAAAGGACAACAACACTGAAATCTGGGTACTGCAGGCACTCAGACAAGTCAATGCCTAAAGACAAGAAACAGCCAGAGAGTCAAACTGTGTGCCTTTTGCAATTAATGAACACCAAGCTGTTCAGTCTGTACCTATAACTACACCTGCATGCTAAAAAATCAAAATAATAAAAATAATAGAAGCAAAGTATTACCACAGATATCACACATTCAGATCATGAAAATAAAAATGTATTTTAGAAAATATCAAAATTAACATACTTTATAAATACATATGTTAATAGAAGAAGGGAAGGATAGAGTGGGCAGGAGTGCACAGGCTCAGAACTGGACACACCTGGCGCTGGACTCAGCCTCCTCTTCCACATGTGACCCGGCACATTTAACAATGTCTCAGGGCCTCAGTGCCTGAGAGAGTTGGGGTAAAGACTCCCTGCGAGGACTCACACCAGACTCATTACCACAGACACACATGATTTATAAACCATCATAAGGATGCTGCCTTTCACAACAAAGCAGCAGGTAACGATTCTACGCATGATGCATGGAAAACATCTAACACGAGGCCAGGACGCAGAGATGCTCCCAAAACGTTACTTTGGGCCCAGGACCACTCCCAAAAGAACGAGGACTCTGTCACCACATGGACTGCTACATCATCATCAGACAGTAACGACACCGCAGCTCTAAACTTGGTAAAATGCTATCCAACATCTGGAAGACATGTACTCTTTCCTTAGGTTTCCTTATTATGTAACAGATTCACAAAGAATATGTTTATATCTGCCAATTAAAATGTGTTCCTTTGGTCTTCAAAGAAAATTGTTTTAAGGCTGACAAAATGACAAATCATATTGAGTTTACTCTTATTCTCAATGTCTGTGATCAGGGTATTCCGCTTTGTAGAAACACCCGTTGACACCACTAACACTCTTTAAGCAATATAATTAAACAAAACATAAAGAATTAGTAAGCCAAAACCAAAGTGTCCAAACACACCCAAGCTACCAGCCTGTGTATCTCTCATAGATATTACCTGGTATCTAAATATATGCAGAAGCAAAACAGGGTGAATCTTTTATTCTGGAAACAGAGACAAGCAGGAAAGAGGAACAAAAATACTGTTTATTACTTGAATTGCTGGCTTCTTCTTGATTTTAGGAAAGGAAGAAGTATTTGTACTTTTCTGTTAAAAGACACAAACTAAACAAATCATGAGTAAAAGTCTTAGGGTCACGTGACATACACTAATTTTAAAAAGTACGAGAATAAACCACACAGAAAAATTATCTGCCTGGTTTGGAAGCAGGAACATACCAGGCCAGAAAAACTCCTGACACATAGAGTTGATCGTCGGGATGTGGTTGGGCCGGACATAGCAGTAATCAAGAGGTGCGTCGGGCTCAGGTGTCCAGTGAGGGTCACTCCTGTGCAGATGGGAGCGAATCTGTGACAGGAGCTGTAGTTTGGGTGGCTTTGTTTCATAATCACGCCTCCAGTACCACAGAAAATAAACAAAGTCAAGTCAAGAAAAATATCCCATGCTATTCCTAGTTTTTGACTCACATAAACTCTTAAATCTTGAAATTTTAAATTATTTGGCACTGATTTATATGGCATCTAGCTTGAGGCTAGTTATAAACTTTTCTGGTATGAAATCTAAAATTGACTTTGTACCCACCAGGGCCTGTACTAGGCGCCTTAATGGGCGCAGAGAGGAAACAAAACAGCATCAGGTTCAAACCGAGGAGTGCTAAGACACAGGGGTGCGTCCCCAGTGCCAGTGGAGGCCAAAGTGGGGAACACTGACTTTGCCAGGCGGTTGGAGAGCACAGGAGACAAGGTGACGCTGGGGCAGACTCACGAACTGTCCAAGAACGCAATGCCGGCATGGGGCTCAGGGCAGTCATGGAGCTGCAGCGCTCCTGGGGCCCCAAGTGGGCAACAGTGCTCACTCACTTCAGTGCCAGACACTGCCGGCCTCTCTAGCAAGCTAAGCTTCCACTTCACTGCCTGGACAGCAAACCTCATCGTTAGAAACTCCCAACATCCAGTCCTCAGATAGGTTCGAATGAGATATCTTTCCTATTTTTTCATTTTACAGACTACTAAATACATACAACTTTAATACTTAAAACAAAACAATGATTATGATAATCACGAAGGAATCTAACAGTTTACTTATTCTTGCTTTTTAAATTTCTTTCAAGGACCATTTTCTGCAAAAAAGTATAGTTGAAACAAGCAGAGAAATTTGAAATGGAGCAGTTTTTGGTCTTTATTCTCTCCAACTGAAGAACAAGGTACAGAAATCACAGTCACTATCCCTTGTGACATAGTTGATATCACACCTCTTCTCCATATACCTGATATAAGGTTTCAAGATCCGAGAAGTATAAGGGCTGACAATACTTTGGTCCACAGCCATATCCTCTGATCCCACCAAACGATATAAAAACTTGGTGGTTTGGTGCCTAAATCCTTTCCTGGATGGCAAAGTAGTCTGTGAAAAAGAAACATTGGTTATATAGAAATAAAATTACTAAGAGGATTGCTTAATTTCTGTATATAAGTAGTATGACATTTCTATGTGTCAGAAAAGTCTTTTTGCATTACTGATTTGAAAAGCTCAAGCTTCAATACAAAGTTTGTAGGCATCTTTGCATAAAACTAAATATGAAAAATTAACCTCTGTTGTTTAAAAAAAAAGTAACTTGTAAAATTCTGAAGTTATTTAAAAATGTTAACTCATTTAAAGTGAGTGAAAGCTAGGACTGGACACTAGATTCACAGCCTCCCAAGGCTTCATTTTGTAAACGTTATGCCTGTAACCTGCTCACTCAATATTAATCAGCCCCAGTATTAAACTGTGGCCTATATATGGCTCACATCACATGACACTCTGTTATCCAAAGAGTCATATCCAATTACTGCTGTCCCTGTATGTGGATTTTTTTAAATACAGCTCTTTTTATAGATAAATTTGATAAAAACAGGAGTCATGTAGATTATCATCCTAAAACAAATCTCAATAGCAGAGACCCTGCCAGAGGCTCAGGGAGGATGTGGCATTTGCTCCTCATAGCATTGGTAGATCTTACACATTCCCTTCTGAAGCCTGTGAGCGGGACTGCAGAAGGGCTACTCCTCAAGGAGAGCCGCTCCTGGGCCTGTCGGGCAATAACAACACGTGCAGGTAGGATTTTATACCAAGAGCCCAGATGGACGATTAAAAGGCACATTTCTGAAGTGATCTGCCAAGGGTTGGATGGAGTTTAGAAACCTGAATTGTTTTTGTAGAATCAGATGCTCTTAACCTAGAAACTAACTTTGTTGAAAGAACAAGATCCCTTCCCCTACAATTTGCTCTCATACTTTCCCCAAGCTAGACACAAAAATGTTCAAAGGCTAATTGTGAAATTCTTCCAAGCCCTAAAGTCAGTGTCCAAGTAAAATTCCAGCTGTGATATAAAGTTTCCAATATGGCCACTCATAATTCCTCCCACCCCTGGAGTGTAAGTGGCTCCTCACATCAGAAGGCAGAGTTGGTTTCCCCTCCCCTTGAATGGGGTGGGCCCTGGGAATGGCTTTGACCAAGCTGGCAGAGGTAATATTCCGAGAGGTCTTAAGTCAACTGACAACTTCCATATTTTCCCCTTTAGAGTCCAGCTGCCATAAGTCCCAGCTAGACCAGTGCCTGACTAGAGGCCACAAGGAAACGGGCTCTGGAGAGTCTTTTTTGGTCACTCCAGTCCCAACTCAGTTCCCAGAAAAATACTGCACACAAGTAACCAGAGCCTTTAGCCCATACAGTAGAAAAACCAACCAGTTGAGCTCAGAAAACCCAGAATCAGAAGAAACATTAAACAGTTATTGGTGTAAGCCATTAAGTCTGGGGTGGTATGCAATGAAGTGGCAGATACCTGAAACAATAGCCAATGACTACTGGTGCACAGAACAAACTCCAAAGATGTGTACTGCTCCCCAGAACACGCTCCACCAATGTGCACAGCTCCCCAGAACACTCTCCCCGATGTATATAGCTCCCAGAACACTCTCTCCCATGTATACAGCTCCCAGAACACTATCCCACATGTATACAGCTCCCAGAACACTCTCCCACATGTATACAGCTCCCAGAACACTCTCTCCCATGTATACAGCTCCCAGAACACTATCCCCCATGTACACAGCTCCCAGAACACTCTCCCCCATGTACACAGCTCCCAGAACACTCTCTCCCATGTATACAGCTCCCAGAACACTCTCTCCCATGTATACAGCTCCCAGAACACTATCCCCCATGTATACAGCTCCCAGAACACTCTCCCCCACGTATACAGCTCCCAGAACACTATCCCCCATGTATACAGCTCCCAGAACACTCTCCCCCATGTATACAGCTCCCAGAACACTCTCTCCCATGTATACAGCTCCCAGAACACTATCCCCCATGTACACAGCTCCCAGAACACTATCCCCCATGTACACAGCTCCCAGAACACTCTCCCACATGTATACAGCTCCCAGAACACTATCCCCCAGGTACACAGCTCCCAGAACACTCTCCCACATGTATACAGCTCCCAGAACACTATCCCCCATGTATACAGCTCCCAGAACACTCTCTCCCATGTATACAGCTCCCAGAACACTCTCCCACATGTATACAGCTCCCAGAACACTATCCCCCATGTACACAGCTCCCAGAACACTCTCCCACATGTATACAGCTCCCAGAACACTATCCCCCAGGTACACAGCTCCCAGAACACTCTCCCACATGTA
>CAUYQS010055755.1:0-12947 GCA_963574585.1 Otolemur crassicaudatus
TCAGCAGCTCTCTGCTTTGCAGTCTGCTTCCTGCTATCTTCTCTCTCTCCCTTTCATTCCCCGAACCTGAAGTAAGTTCCATCTGGGGCCCAGGTCATGTATGATCAAATGTGCCAGTTAGATGTGTAAAGAGAAAGAAAATTGATAATACCCAGTGTTGGGGGAGGTTGAGCTGGGTAGGTATGTATTCATCCATTTAGACAAGAGCATAAATTGTACAGCCTCTTTGGTAATAGCCATCAAAATTTTTTAAATACACAGACCCCTAACCCAGCTATATTATATATAGAAATTTATCCTACTAGTATTTTCACAAATGTTTATCAAGCTACACACACAGGGGTATTCATCTCAGAATTGTATACAGTTGCAAAAAACTCAAAACTAACCTGAATATCTATCAAGAAGAAAAGAATTAAGCAAATCATGGTATGTACCTTGTAATACTATAAAGCCATAAAAAGGAAGGTCTACAGGTATTGCTATTGATTTTCAAAATAGAAAACGAGCAAGCTGCAGAGTAGTATCTGTAATGTACTATTTATGTGTGAGGAGGACACAATTCAGATGTGTAGAATTTTTCCAAAGGACACACACAGGCATACATGCAGGTGCACACACATGCACATAGACATACACGATGCACACACATGAGCATACCCGTGTATACACACAATGGTTATAGTCTTTTTCCTTAGAAGGGGAAAAACGGGGTGTCCAGGGTACCAGGGTGTCAACAGAACACATTTTTCACTCTACACTTTGTGTATTGCTGTTTTTTCCTTTTCAAAAATCCACAAATAAATTTGAGCCTTGCCATATCTGCCCAAGCGTTCCCTAGCTCCACCTCCTGTGCTATACTTCAGGATTAAAATGGATCTCTGCAGGTCATTCCCGCTTCCTCTGTGACCTTCTTTTTCCCTTGAACACATTGCTCTAAACACAGGCTTATTGAACAGGCCTTTCAGGTCCACGGTACATACTTGAGACTAGAGTTCTTTACTGACACATGCACACGCTGTGCCATGATCACAACAGTCAAGTTAGTTACCACATCCATCACCACCCTTGCTGTACTTAGAGTCCCCAGAATTTGTTCATCTTATAACTGAAAGTTGGTATCTTTTGACCAATATCTCCCCATTTCCCCCGCCCCCTTGTCCCAGTTAACTATCATTCTACTCTCCGCATCTGTGAATTCAACTGATTTCTACACAGAGTGAGATCGTGCAGTGTTTGTCTTCCTTATCTGGTTCATTTCACTTAGCATAATGTCTCGTAGGCTTATCTAGAGTATTGCAAATAAAATTTCCTTTTCTTCCAAAGCTGAATCACACTCAATCATATACATGTACCACAATTTTTCTTATCCACTCATCCAGTGATGAACACTTAGGTTGATTGCATAACTTGGTTCTGGTGAATAATGCTGCAGTTAACATGAGGGTACAGGTATCTGTTCATGATAGTGGTTTCATTTTCTTTGGATATATATACTCAGGGGTGGGATTGCTGAATCGTGTGGTGATTCTACTTTAATTCTTTAAAGAACTTCCTCAGTGTCTGCCAGAATAGCAGTGCTCATTTACATCCCCACCGAGGGGGCACCAGGCTTCTCTTTCCCACACACACCCTCGCTAACACTTGCCACCTCTTATTTTTTCCCTAGCAGCCATCTCCAGGGGTGCGCTGGTGTCTCCTTGTGGCTTGGCTTTGCATTTCTTCCTAGAGAATTCTTCCCCTGCCCAGGTTTGAGAGATCACAGCTAAGATGGCAGATTTCAAAAAATAAAACATAACACTGGCTATATTTGAATCTCAGATAAACATTGAACAAAACTTTAGTTTGTCCAAAATACTACATGAGATTCAAATTTTACCTAGAATTCTATATTTTATCCGGCAAGTGACTCACAGCATCCTCCAAGGCTTGGTGGGCTCCAGAGTATCTGGCAGACAGACTGCCCAGTTTCTGGTGTAGGACCCCCCCCCCCCATTAGACGTGACAATTCTTTTCCTCTGCTTCTGCATTTGTTCCTTCCTTTCGTGGAGATCTTTGAGAGAAGACACGCAGTGTGATCACATTTTTACCATCTTTACCTGGATTTCAAATATTTCTTTCAGTGACTCTCAGCAAAATTTTGTAGAATATCTTTAACTTTCCCTCGTTTCTCTAAAGTTTTGTCTTAGCCATTTTACATTTCTTTACAACTGCCAATCCTTTCCCCCACAAATTATACAATTGGTTATTGCTGACTGATTTTTTAAAACGTGTTGATGTCTATTTCCCCCATACAAGGCCAACGGACCCAAACTCTGGCTTGTTTGTTTCAAATAGTTGCTGATTCTCATTGCTAAGTAAATAAAAAGGTATGGTAGGATGGTTCGTCTTTTCCTCTGAGGACCTCTCTGCACCTGCCCTGGTATAGGGTGTGTGTAGCCGTGCTTATCTCGTATGCCATCCCCTCCATCACAGCCAGCGGGGCAAGGGGCTGAACATTCAGAGCCTTGTTAAAGCTCTTGGATCATTTTCAGAAAAGTAAGAACGATTGAAGGGTGCTGTTTCGAAGAGCAGTGGACACTGAGAAAAGGGAATAGACTCAAGAGCTGCTGGGGAGGCACCATGTGCAGGAACTATGGGAGAGTCACTAGGGGGGGCATATGGAAAAAGAAGGCAGGAAGGGTGACATCTGGGATTCTGGCCTGAACAGCGGTGGGAACAGGGATGGAGATCCACTTGCTGACCTCAGGAACACAGGAAGGAGCCAGTTTGGAGTAGGGGAGACCAAGAACACAGTTTGGGCACATTGCGGTACCAGCCGGACATTGCAGAGGAGATGTCGGGGGACATTGATGGGGACTGAACACGTAGATC
This sequence comes from Otolemur crassicaudatus, assembly GCA_963574585.1. Classification (NCBI taxonomy): domain Eukaryota; kingdom Metazoa; phylum Chordata; class Mammalia; order Primates; family Galagidae; genus Otolemur; species Otolemur crassicaudatus. Next base: position 2,875 of record CAUYQS010055755.1, read on the forward strand.
TGAACCTTTGGAGAAAGCTGTGAAGAAATGAACACTGTGAGGATACTGCTGGTGAGAAAGATCTGGGTCCAGTGAGAGCACCCAACGGAAACGGACAGAATGAGCAGACAGCCTGGGATGGAAGCCTCTGGCATGGACAAAGTTCAAGAGAAGAACTGAGGAATGCGCTTCCCTGGGTAGACAAAGATCAGCCAGAGAAGGAAGAGGAAAACCTTGAGAATTTAGTCTCAAAAAATGCAGGGTGGGAGAAGAAACTACCAAGGGGTCACATCTCTTAAGGACGTGTGATGGGTTTAACACGGCACCCACTGGGGCCTGTGAGGAGCTGGGCGTCAGCAGTGAGCAGCGGGGGAAGGAGTGCTGGGGTGGACGGGGAGGGGAGGCAGAGCACAGCGCAGCTTCCTTAATGTCACCATCAGCTCTAGGGTGAGAACCCAGAAGGGGCTGAAAGAGGAAGCACCACACCCACACGTACACACTCTCTCACACACACACACACACACTCCCACACACACTATTGAGAGAAGAGGCTACGAATGGATTCACTTTATTTCTGTCTCAGTGGAATTTTAAAGATTTCTTAATTAAGTTCCTCCATGTTTATTGTTAGGTACCTTTGTAGGGTCCCCCCCCCTTTTGCTATCTTGATTTACAGAGGAGATTCTAGTTCTTATAAGTTGGGTGTTTCTTCCATGGTATTTCTGAAACAGCTGCTATCTGTGTCTGGGGAAGCTAATAACATTTCTATTTGGCTTTTGTGATCAGTCAACCCTCTGTTTGGAGCACTCAGACAACTCTTTTGGGTCATCTACGTATAAAATTGTGTTATCTGCAAACATTGCTAGTTCCGACTTCCCCTTTCCTGGGTTTGCGCCACTTGTATATTTCTCCTGCTCATAGCTTTGTCCCAGGATAGATCGGTGACTCTGCTGGATAAAGCCTTACTGAGGACATCTGGCTTGTCTCTGAACCTTCAGTGGGTGGTGCCCATTGTGGATGGTGCTGGGAGATAGTGAGAAAGGAGAGAGGAAGGGAGCAAAAGAGAGGGGGTGGAAATCAAGGAGACCATGTATTTTTGCTACCGTCCCAGCAAGAACGGATTCTCAGTATTGACAAATGCTTTTCCTCCTTAGACAAGAGAACAGCAAGTTGTTTAACTTCAGATAATATCTAGGGAGATACAAGGGATGCTGGAGCCCAGCTTCAATCGCTTCAGTCTGGATTTAGAAAATCCTTCTCTGTGCACCCACCTTAAAGCATAGCAGTCAAGAGGGGATCCAAGGCTCAAGGAATGGGCAGGATAAACGGAACTACAGTAGAATCTCCGTAAGTTGACCACCCAAGGGACTGTCACAACCTGGTCAACATACTGAGGTTGTCTACTTGAGAAATATCAATTGAGCACACGTGGTACATGTCCAGTCGATGAAAATTAGGGCACCTTAAGAAGGCGATCGATGTTGAGAAGTGGTGGAGGTTCTTTGTATTTTACATACTCTGTGTTTCTACAAACTCGAAAGTCTCAGTCAGGACTATTCTGGCCTATTCTCAGCTATGAGTAGATACCTAAGATTTATCAGACATTTGAAGAAGGCTCAGAACATAGAAGAGAGGACCGGATAAAAGAAAACAAAACCAAGACATGCCCGTGGAGTGAAGAGCTGAACCACTTAGGGAACAGAAGAGAGTCTGAAAAACATCAGCAATCAGAGAACTATAAGGGATGTTTCTGAAACAAAAATACAATTTCTAGAATTAATATTTGATCCAAGGGTTGGAAGTAGAAGTTAAGATACAAAAAAAACCCACTATAAGTCTCTGGAAATGTCCTACAAAATCCCCATTATGAAAGATATACAAGGAAAAGAGAATCAATTCAGGGAGAGAGGGGGAGGGTGCCTGGGAGGGAGAGGCTGGGAGAGCCCCTTTGGAGGTCAGTAGAATAAGCACTTTCCACCCCCGGGGGAGACAGGTAAAGGCATGGGGAGGAGGCAACTAGAGCAAAATGAAGCCAAAGGGAGGAGCCACCTTCCCTCCTGACACTCCGCACCATGGGCCCGGGCTTCAGAGAGACTCAGGACCCCCGAGGAAGCCATCAGGAGAATCCAGGGAGGGTCAGATGCCCAGGGCAGGAAGATGCACTGAGACGCCCTGCAGTGGGGCCACCTGGAAGGAGTCTGGGCCAGGGGAGGACTGTGCGGACTGTGCTGTGAGGTTGCATGAGCCCTGCGTGCTGCCTTCACCCCAGTGTGCACCTGAGCACGTGTCCATCCCCGGGCCTCCTCCCACTCTCCCCATTGCAGCCTCATCCTCTCCTGCTGGAAGCAGGTTCCACGTATCAAGACCCGGGTGCCTCCTTGGCTCTCCTGATCCTCCCCATGCAAACGTGACCAGGCCTGTTCCTCTTTCTTTCCCACATGCAAAGAAGTTTTACCACAGCTTGCACCACCCATGGTGACTCGTTCTTGTGAAAATATGACACCACTTTTCTCCTAATACGGAAAATTGAGAAATAGCTGCATACGTAGTATAAGACAAATAAGAAAAAGGCTCAAAGGAGATTCAAGCAGGTTTGGGGGATTCTCTTCTGAACTTGGCTTTTAAGACCCTGAAGGACTTTGGGAACCTGTGGTCACCAAGGCGAGGAGAGGAGATAGGACCATGCAGCTGTCCCTTGCTCTGCTCCTTCTCATCCTCCCAGGTGAGTGCAGCCGATGCTCTAGACACTGAGATGCCAGACGCTGGGCAGGGGACCGAGGGGGTCTGTCCTTGGGGATGGAGACAAATCAGGAAAATGACAGGGATAAGTAGTTTATCTGTGCCCTTATCTGGTCGACAAGAGCCAAGGTTTCATTATCTGACAGATTCTTTGTTAGGTGCTGTGGAAACAGAGAAAAACCAAAACAAAATAAAAATCCTTCCTGTTTAGAATAATGTTTCTCAACCCTTCATTCAAACAGGTGAATGGAGTAATGAACAAGGTCATTCCTGACCAATTTTAAGGAGCAGAGATATGCAGAGAGAAGGAGGCTGTCGTGGGAAATAAAATGACCACAGTGACCTGTTTCCATTGACTTATCAGATCTCTGGGAGCATAAACTCCGACAGGGAAACTTGTGTGCAGAGTGAGCTGGGGAGACGCACATGTGATTACTGTCTTCACTTGGGAGTTAATAGGGATAAAAGGGGCACATGTGTGTAGTATCAGCTCAGGCCGCCACAACGGAATTCCACAGACAGACGTCTATTTCTCACTGTCCTGGAGGGTGGAATCAGGGCATAAGTATACCAAAGGAATGTTTGTTTCTTTAGAATTTAAAAAATTGCCTGTAAAGCTAGCTGAAAAGAGAGCCTTTATTTGGATAAATTCGTTGATGACTTCTGTTTCCCTCCGTGGTTCTTTGTCCATTCAGATATTTTGCTTGTTTTTGTGGCTATTTATCACCCTCCTCCACAGTTAACTATTTTATCAAGTATGTGTTAGCATAAATGTCTGGAGTTAGAAAGCACCCATGTGTCATTAAGCATTTTTCTATTAATTGTGATAGACAGTTGCCCCTTCCTCTCTGTGAATTCCACATCCATCGATTCAAACTACCAAGGGGGTAGGTAACGTATTCCAAAAAATTGCACCTGGACTGAACATGTACAGACCTTTTTTCTTATAATGATTCCCTAAACAATACAGTATAACAACTATTTACAGAGCGTTTACACTGCGTTAGGTATGACAAGGAATCTAGAGATGATTTACAATTTATACTATTCAGGAGGATGTGTGTAGGTTGTGTGCAGATACTGTGCCAATTTATATCAGGACTTGAGCATCTAGACATGTTGGCATCCCAGGTCGGTCCTGGAACTGATCCCCCTGGAAAGCGAGAGACATCTGTACTTTTTCTGGTGACATGTGACACGAGATTTTCTACATTATTATTGCTTCTTTTCCCTGCCTCCAACCCTTCTTTTGTTCCCCAATTAAACTAGTCTGTTCTGGGATTTAGTTGTTGAGGGTTACCGTTTTTATTTTCTAATTATTAATCTCTCCTAGTTATAATTTCTTCTTATTTTTTCCTTAGAATTACCAATCGTTATCTCTTCTACGTTGAAGACTCATAGTTTTCTGTCATTCTAAAGTTAATGAAAACACGTTTAAGGCTAAGAATTTACTTTTGTCTACTTAAAAAGGTCGACTTATATAACTCACATACCATAAAATTCCCCCTTTTCATGTGACGTGTGATAGAGTCACAACGTTGTACAGCCACTTTTACTCTTTAATTTCAGACCATTTTCACCACATCAGAAGGAAACCCCACAGCACTCACACAGCCCCTGCCTTTGGTGTCCACTGGTCCCTTCCTTGTGTCTGTGACTTTGCTTGTTCTGGAAATTTCACCTGGGTGGAATCACTCAACACGTGACCTTTGTGTTTGTGTCTCACTTTCACTGAGCACAGATGTTTCCAAATTTCATCAACATTGTAGTGAGTATCAGAGCTCCATCGTTTTTCATGATTAAATATTTCAGAGAGGATCACATTTTCTTTCTCCATCCACCTGTCCATGGTCTTAGAGCTTGTCGATAACACTCCTCTGAGCCTTCCCCAGCACATTTTTGTGAGATGACATTTTCAATTTTCTTAAGTTTAATAGAACTATAATTGAAGGGCCGTGTGGTAAGTATATGCTTGGTGTTGATTGCTACTTTTTTCTAAGAATTTACTTTTGAATGCAGCTTTGGCCATGTCAACAAGTTTGGATATGTAGTGTTGTCTTTTTTGTTACAATATAATGGGCCCACCTGTTTTAAATATTATTTGTAGTCAGACTAGGTTTGGTTAAGAACTTTTCTCTCCAATTTCAAATATAATTTTCTGTTAAAATTTTTCAGATATATTTTATTTCTGCTAAATAATTTTCAGATGTATTTTTTCTTTAAATATTAACCTTAATGAGTCTTTCTTTGTGATGCAGAAATTTTTTCATAGTGAAGAAATGAAACCTCAAATACTCATCATTCCTCAAAGGGATCTGTGTAGTTTCTTAGTTCCCTTCAGAAGCCATAGAAAGCAGAACTGAGTGTGTGGCCCAATTTTGGTCCCTGGCAGGCCTCATCTGGCCGGGCAGCTCTCACTGAGATGAAATTGTCTACAGCTCCTATCTGGACGAACTCTGGCTTTGCCAGACATTCTGGTGAGGTTTAAAGTATTCATTTGTCCAGGGGCAACATAATAATAGCCAATATTATATGACAACATGGGTAGATACTGTTATTATCCCCACTTACAGAAACCAAAGGCACAGAGAGGTTAGTGGCCCAAGTTCTCAGAGCTTGTAGGTATCACAGGCAGGATTCACACCCAGGCCGTCTGGCATAGCTGTCCTCTCAACCAGGACTGGGTGACTCTTGGAGCATGAGAGGCTGCACCTTCTCTCCCCCAGTGTGAATTGCACCCAGGGCTCCTGCAAGGGCTCCAGGGTGCTTCTAGTTCCACCTCACATTTATGCTGCAACAATCCCAGGTATTATTAAGGTCTGTTCATAAATCTTCAGAATCTGTCATTTCTGTAAATGGTTTTCTCTTCAGGTCACTTAAATTTAAAGGATTTGTGACTGGGGTGTCTCTAAGGTATTTCCACTGTTTTCAGTTACTTTGTGTAAAAAAATAAGCAGACTAGTGTTTTCCCAAGAAGACTGAAAAAAAAAAAAGAGCTAATGATGCGTGTCCACTTCTCTCCCTTTAAGTGTGGTTGAATTGTCGCCGCTGAGTTTAGTAAAAATCTTACAAGACACAGGAGGGCATGGAAGGGGTGATGCTGTTTGTACCCAAACTTTACCTTATTTATCCTAAAGGTTAGCTCTTACTAGAAATTTTAAAACTGGAATTTATAATAACTTTTAGATAAACTAAGATCTCATAGTCCCTGGCGACCAGCGGGCATCACTGTCTTAGTGGACATCAAAGGCAGACCTCCAGGCTGAGTCACTACAGCAGAGCCACTGGGCACCCTTCCAGCTGCCAGGAACAGTCCAGGGTCAAGACAGCATCATTCTCCTGTGGAAATGGGTCTTTTTCTTCCCATCAGATGAGCATAATACAAAAATAGTTTCAAAAGAATATTTCTTAAAATACAAAGAATTTTTGGACATGGAGGAAGGGTGAGGAGTGAATTACAAGAAACTGTTATTATTCAGTGTGAACATTTTTATTTCTTTTGTGGTCTGTGGATGAGCTCTCCAGGGGGTTTTCTGGTGGCTTTAACCCAGTGGGACATTGTAGGAAAAATATTTTTCATGGGGAAGATGAAGCCTTCCTTGACTATGATTGAACTCATGAGACACTTGAATTTGGGAGCTATTCCCAAGGCAGGAGGCTCTGGCCTTGGGGTGGAAAGTGACAAGTACATGGATTTGTGTTTTCCAGGCTACTCCAATGCTGGGAGTACAATCATCGGTCCAGGAGTGGTTAGGGGCCCGGAGAGAGGATCATTGACTGTTCACTGTCTTTATGACTCAGAATGGAAAACCTACAGAAAATGGTGGTGTCGAGGGGCTAATTGGGGAAGCTGTGAGATCCTTATTGTGACCACTGGATCAGAGGAGGAGGTATGGATGGATCGCTTGTCCATCAAGGACAATCACAAGGACCAAAGATTCACAGTGACCATGGAGAAGCTCACAAGAGGTGATGCCGACACTTACTGGTGTGGGATTGAGAAAAGTTGGACTGACCTTGGGGTCCAAGTGGAAGTGATGGTTGACCAAGGTAAGAGAGTATGAGTGTTTATGCAACAACAATCACAGGTATTGCTAAGGCCTGTACATAAATCTTCAGAATCTGTCATTTCTGTAAACAGTTTGGATGTGTCTCTCAGGGCCTGCTCTACCTTGGTCCTTGAAATATCACTTGAGTAGATTAAGTATCACTCAGCATGACCTGTCACAGAGGTTGGTGAGTCCTGATGTCAAGGCTGAATATTTGTCCCCTCTAAATATCATGTTGAAATGTAAACACAACACCTGATGTGGCAGTACTGAGAGACGGGGCCCTTAAGAGGTGTTTGGGTCGGGAGGGCTCCATCCTCAGGAATGGATTAGTCCATTCATAGATTCATGGATGACCAGGTCATCGTGGATGTGGCCTGGGGCTGTATAAGAAGAGGAAGTGAGACTGGACCTGGCTCCCTCAGCCCCTTCAGGTTCCAGCGGCTCCCAGGCCAGGCCTGGGTTGGGTGGACAGAGATGCCCTGCAGGCTCCTACTGGCAGCTGCTTCTCCATCAGTGTCCACCTGCAGTGACGGGCCAACAGGAGAGATCCAGTCAGTGTGGCTGGGACACAAGGCGGAGAAACACAGGAGTGGTGGTGTCCAGGGGCTATTGGAGCACCTGCAGGGTCTTTGTTGTGACCATAGATCAGAGCAGTCCATCAAGGACAGTCAGAAACACCACATGTTCAGTGTGACCCTGGAGGAGCTCAGGAGAGATGAAGCTGACGCATTGGTGTGGGATTGAGAGGAGCGGAACTGACATAGGGGTCCCAGGTAGGGTGACTACTGACCCAGATGAGAATGCTTCCCTCACGGGTCATGTGACCACACTGCTGAGGATGGAGGATTCAGAGCCCCCCTCTCTTTTCCCAAGCAGTGAAGGGGCGTCTCCCACCCCTGCCTGTGATTGTGGGCCTGAGTGTCAGGGAGAGTGGGACACTTAGAGCTTCTGCATCTGCATCAGAGGATGTGACCCCAGGCTCCCCTGTCCAGGCAGGTGCTGCCAAGTGTGAAACAGCATTTCTATCCTGTGTGCTATTCCCGTTCTCTCCTCCTCTCTCACCTTTAAAAGACTCAGGACACACGGAAGTTGTTCATTAGAAAAATAACACACAAAGCCTGAGCATGGCAGTGACCCAGGCCTCAGGGTAGGAGAGACCCTGGGAAGGAGAGAAGTGCCAGCAGCCCGGGGAGCCAAAGATGCCCAGGAGGCCCAGCCCCGGTCACTGCCACCATTGTCCCATGCAGGGAGTGGCTCTGTGATGTCAGGTCTTTTCACATTTCTAGAGCAGCTGGAAGTCACAGCCATGGGCCTGGGGCTCAAGGACCTGTCTGGGCTGAGTGCAGCTGTCAGGACTCGGCCCCAGAGTTGTGTTCCTGGTGTGGCCCTTCCTGTGGCCGTCTCTGTGCAGCCTTTGTTGAGGTTTGTTAGAGAGATGTCAGTTTCGCAAAGAGAATGTGACAAATTTTCATTTCTCTCCTCTTAAGTCAGAACATAAGTATGGCAGGGGAATTTTGTTTCCTTATAACTAAACAGCAATTACCCATAACGCTGGCTGTCAACAGAGGCTTTGCCCGTGTAATTTCAATGACAGCTTAGATTTCCCCCACAGTTATTTGCCCATTCATGTATTTCCTTGTTTTTCTATTTATTGCCCTCCCAAGTTAACTATTTTACTGAGTGTATTTTCCCATATATTTATGGAGTTGTAGAATATCTTTTTGTAAGGAAAATTCTATCTATCTATTTTGGTATACAGTTGGCCCTTCATATCTGTGGATTCAACAAACACGACATCGACATTCATTTTAGTAAAAATTCACAAGGCACATGAGGGTATAGAGCGGGTGATTCTGTTTACACCTAACCTTCACTCTCCTATGATTTCTCTGGTGGCTTTGACCCAGTGGAACATTGTAGGACAAAGGTTTGTCATGGAGAATGTTTATTTCTTCCTTGTCTGGGATTTACCCCGTGAGACGCTCAGATTTGGGAGCTATTCCCAAGGCAAGAGGCTGTGACCCTACCCTTGGGGTGGGAGGTGACAGGCACAAGGATTTCTGTTTTCCAGGTTCCTCCACTGACAACATTGCAATCACCAGTCCAAGACCAACAAGCCGCCAGAAGCAGGGTGGTGACACTCAGAAAAACCACACCTCCCCTGTGACCACAGACAAGCACAGGACAGATGACCGTGACACTTGCGTATGTGGAATAAAGAGAACTGGAACTGAACTTGGGGTGCAAGTTAAGGTGACCATTGACCGAAGTGAGGGAGTGTGATGTAAACCTCAGAGCCTGCTCTGCCCTGGTCCCTGAATTCCCCCTCAAGTGTACTTACTGTCCCTCAGCAGTCTCTGGGGCAGAGGACAGAATCCTAAGGTCCCACTTGAGTGTAATGTCACTCGGCAGTGTCTGGAGCAGAGGAGAGTGAGTCCTGAGGTCTTGCTATGCTTTGCTGTGCTTGCCATGGTTTGAATATTTGTCCCCTCTAAAACTTCTATAGAAACACAATCCCTAATGTGGCAGGATTGAGAGGAGGGGCCTTTAACAGGTGACTCTGCCCTGGAGAATGGACTGACCATTCATGGCCAATTGTTGGGTGGGTGTCATAGAATGAGACCGAGGGCTGCACAAGAAGAGGATTTGAGACCTGAGATGCCACATCCAGCCCCTTCAACGTGTAATTCCCTGCAGAGAGCCCTGCCGGCAAGAAGGCTGTCACCAGGTGGGGCCCCTCCAGCTTGGTCTTCTCAGCCTCTGCAACTGTATGAAATAAATTCCATTCCTTTACACACTACTCAGTCTTGGGTATTCTTCTGTAAGTAACAAAAACACCAAGCTAAGGCTGTCTCCTAGAGCCACACTGAGTACTCAAGACAGGAGGGCAGGCCCCCTCCTATGTGTTCCACAACTCCCAGGCCTTCTCCAGGATGGATTGAGCCTTTTGAGGCACGTTTATTTTTTTCTCTGTGCAGCTCAGTGACTGTGTCTGTTGCTCATAGGAGACAAAGTGGTGGTGTCAGTGTCAGCCCATGGACCAAATGTACCCAGAGATTCCACTCCCTTCCGGCAGACCAAGCCTTAAAAACCCAATCCCGGCTCGGCGCCTGTGGCTCAAGCGGCTAAGGCGCCAGCCACATACACCCAAGGTGGCGGGTTCGAATCCCCAGCCCGGGCCCGCCAAACAACAACAATGATGGCTGCAACCAAAAAATGGCCAGGCGTTGTGGCGGGCGCCTGTAGTCCCAGCTACTTGGGAGGCTGAGGCAGGAGACTCGCTTGAGCCCAGGAGTTGGAGGT
>CAUYQS010055757.1:0-19725 GCA_963574585.1 Otolemur crassicaudatus
GCTCTGGCGGTGGTGCATGTTCTGCAGGGTAGACTGGGCTCTGGCAGTGGTGCATGCTCTGAAGGTTAGACTGGGCTCTGGCAGTGGTGCATGCTCTCCAGGGTAGACTGGGCTCTGGCAGTGGTGCATGCTGTGCAGGGTAGATGGGGCTCTGGCAGTGGTGCATGCTCTGCAGGGTAGACTGGGCTCTGGCAGTGGTGCATGCTCTGCAGGGTAGACTGGGCTCTGGTGGTGGTGCATGCTCTGCAGGGTAGACGGGGCTCTGGCAGTGGTGCATGCTCTGCAGGGTAGATGGGGCTCTGGCAGTGGTGCATGTTCTGCAGGGTAGACTGGGCTCTGGTCGTGGTGCATGCTCTGCAGGGGAGACTGGGCTCTGGCAGTGGTGCATGCTCTGCAGGGTAGACTGGGCTCTGGTGGAGGTGCACGCTCTGCAGGGTAGACGGGGCTCTGGCGGTGGTGCATGCTCTGCAGGGGAGACTAGACCCATAAGGCAGTCTGCTGGTCTGCTGCTCTGTCTGTAGAGTCCAGGCCTGTAAGGCAGTCTGCTGGTCTGCTGCTCTTCTGTCTGTAGAATCCAGGCCTGTAAGGCAGTCTGCTGGTCTACTGCTCTTCTGTCTGTAGAATCCAGGCCTGTAAGGCAGTCTGCTGGTCTGCTGCTCTTCTGTCTGTAGAATCCAGGCCTGTAAGGCAGTCTGCTGGTCTGCTGCCTCCTACAAAGCCTTGGCTGTTTCCTAGACTCACAGGGCTCTTTTGAGCTATCAGATGTTACAACAAGGCAGATTCGAGGAGACTGGTGCCCACCTAGGGTTGGGGAGGGGTCTAGTTTTCACACTGTCTCGACAGGAAGGCTCTGAAGTGGCCTTGATAGAAAGCTAATTTCTTTACTGATCCTAATAAACACTTCTCAGTACCTTTCGTTCTGTGGTGTGGTCTCCGTAGAACGATTTAGAGAGTGTCTGTTCTATTGTCTTAATATATTATAATTTACAATTCATTAGGGATCGCCTCCAAATTAAGTATTCCTCTGATTGTTAGTGGAATCGGTAACCCCTGAGATGAGATAGAGAAAGAAGCTAGGGATTAGAAAGCATGATTCCTGTTTATAAATTGTACAGTTTGTTTGTTCCCCTCTAATTACTACTGGACCTGTCAGTTCTTGGACAGGAGCTGTCTGGTTCATAGGGTTAAATAACAATTTTTGAGTTTTTATAGGCTTTCTCTCTTTTCCCCTTTGTTATATTTTGACAAGGCATAAAATGAATTTGCTAATTAGTTTTTCCTTCCTGACTTGCATTATCTTATTGCTTTAATCTGTCTCTGATGGGACCAAACAAATTTGCTAAGTCTGAGCTACTTCTCAAGACTACGTATTCAAAAAGCCTCTAAGACCGTGTGCAATTCACCTGGAAGTTAGCCAGCTGTCAGACTCGGACCGGTGTGTGCCTCCTCACCTCACCTGTACAAGGACAAGATGGATTATATTCTATCTAGATTCTCTCCACCTACAATTTCTAAGAACAGACTCTCCCAAACCTCCCTGTAATACATGTTTATGAAACAACATAGATATTCAAAAGCAGAGTCAGGGACGAGATCGCCTTCTTTTATGTGTTGTATTTGAAGAGTACCACCAGCTGGTTCTTACCATGGGGCAGTTTTTGGAAACCTGGTCTAGGAGGATGATTTTAGGTTTGTCTTCAGAAATGTAAAACAGAGCCACGGCTTCCAGCTGTGATCATGAGTAAACATGACATTAAAATGCAGGTCTATTTGCTTTTCAAGGGAGTGCTTTGTCTGGTGGTCATTTTGGGAAGCTCCGAGTTTGGGTTGTAGCTTTCAACCCAATATGCTCTCTCCCTACTGGACGGCCAAACAGAAGGAAGGAGAGTTTTATTGATGATATCAGCTTGTAGACACAGAAGAGATGGTCTCTGGCATGGCCAAAGGTGCCCTCTCTTCAGAGATGGAAAGGGAAGCTGGGGTTTTATGCCTGGAAGGGCCTCTATCATACCATAGAGCTCTGCATGTGTAGTAGGTTTGGGGTAAAAGCTACCCATCCTTGAGAGGGGAGTCAAGCCCACAGGTAAATGTGTAACACACATCCCACATTCACTATGAGGGAAGGTCTCACCTTAAAATAAGGCAGAATGTTTTAATGTTTAGCTTGAACATAAACATAGAACATACAGACAGTTTGTGCACAGATCCATAAGCCGCCTGAAACTGGCTTACTGTCTGCAGTAGCTGATCAGGAAAGCGTGTGTGTAAGGCCAGTCCCCTGTCCAGTCAGCTGTAGTGGTTAGGCAGTCTGTCAGAGTCGGGGGGTCTGATAATTTGCCTGCTAGCTCCCCTGTCAGGGATTTTAGCTAGTATGTGGTTTTCCTTGTAGCCACAGGAATTTAGGGAGTTGCCGTGCCAGCTGAGCCCCGAATGCTCAGGCTCACAGGTGACTCTTGTTTCCTTAACCTTATAGTCCATCTTAGTTCATAAGGGGCATCTAGTTTGGTCTCTCAGATCACAGAGCTCGGGAATTCACATTGTTACATGTGTCCTACATGATTTTTCTTGACACTGGAGTTCAAAAACAACTGCCCCAGAGGAAAATGACTTCGTAGCTAAGTCAATACTACATCCAATCTATTGTAACAAGATTTTGCACCACCATATGCAAACTTTTTTTCTGCCCAGAAGCATAACATTTTAGAAGTTTATGGAAGACTGTATTCCAGACTATTTAGTCCATTCTGAGTAATGCAGAGATACATCTAAAGAGAAAAACATTTCCATTATAACTCCTCCCCTAAACAAAGAGGATCCTCCATGCCAAGGGGAGAAAGTCTGAGCAATGCAAAGGTCCCTAAACCATCAGAGCATCTGAAGTAGCTTAGGTAAGATGTAGATTCTGGAACCTCACCATATACCTTCAGGACCATAATGCTCAGGGGAGGGCTTGCCGATCTAATTTTAACACAGAAGAATGAGATAGTAAGTCAAATTCAAGAGCCACTAATCTATCCCATTCCTGTTCAGCAGATGAGTAAACCCAGCAATAGATTCAAAGTGTTTCATCACAACAAATTTGTGAGAGGCCTTCAATTCGTCTGCAACATTGAAGTCTGTTTTATGTGAATCACATGTGAATTCTTTTGATCTCTCAGAAAATCTTATGAGATGTGTTTAAGTGTTAAAAGAACTTTGGGTCTTGAAGAAATTTGCTTAGCAATGACTGAAATTCTTCACTAACACTGCCTTTCACTGCCTCTTCCTACCACCTGCCAATCAAGATCAGCTTCTCCTCACTGGATTATAATCTTTGAACTATATGCAAAGAGAAGGGCTGTGGTCGGGAGAACTGTCATCACATTGTAGGTGGAAGAGAACAGCTAAGCCGTGTGACTGGCTTATTTCAATCACTGACAAAGAAGTTCTTAGAACAAGTCAGCATGCAGCCAAGATTTGCAGGAATCTTATAAACCACTCAGACCTGGCTCTATCATTATTATCTTTTTCTAAAATTGTAGACAAAATACCTAGGCTCCAGAATGATCCCCAGGGATTCTCATCTCCTGGTAGACTCCCCTAGTGTAGTATTTCCACACTGAACAGGGATGACAGGTGTCACCAGTAGGATACTGTGTGATTTCCAAGGTCATAAAAGGAATTGTGGGTTCTACTTTTCCCCCATTTATTTCATTGGTGTAGGGAAACCAGCCACAAAGCTGTGAGGAACTGAGGCCTCCTGCCCACAGCCGGAGCTGTCTTGCTGGGCAAGCAAGTGGGCCTCTCAGAGTGGATCCTCTGGCGGCCATTGGTCCAGCCTCTAAATAACAGCAGCTTTGCAACAGTCCTCACATTATAACTTCCCTGGAAAACCTTCTGAGCTCCAGAAACTGTGAGATAATAAATGTTTATGGCTTTAAGTCTCAGTTTGGGGGTAATTTGTAATGCAGAAATAGATACCTAACAAAAACATATTAAACGATTGTCCTATAAGATGGTCATCTTATTTGCTAAAGAATAATCATGACTCTTTAGAGTCAGAAGAGATAAAGGAGGCACCGTGGGTCAGAGTTCCAGGCTGTGAAGGGAAGGCCAGCAAGGAGATTCCTGCCAGGGCATTGTACACAGTCCTTGCATGAGTGTAAACAGTGAGTGAAATGCCAGCTGGAAAGGAAAGCGTGAGTCAGAGCGGGAGGCAGAAAGCCCCTCCCTGTACGGGGAGCACCTTTAAATTGCTTTCCTTTCTTTCTCTGGGCTAGGCCACAGAACTGCCCCCTGTGTGAATAAGAGGGCACCTTTCATTCCCTTGGGGTGGTGAGGAGAAGTGTGCTATCCCAAGGGGCAGAGAGCTGAGAGGTCAGGAAGGGTTGCCCTAAGGACGGAGGACAAAGACTGGGCCTCTGCTCAGAGCTGGGTTCTTCTGAGCAGTTGCCGCAGGGACATCAATACCCGTCCCTACTTCTTGGTACTTCTGGTGTCCTTTTCTGAAAGATCACGGTACTAGTTTTCCTGCTAGTGCTGTAGGCAGTTACCACAGACTTAGTGGCTTGAAAGAAACAGATACATTGTCATATAGTTACGGAGCTCAGAAGTCCCACCCGGGTCTCACTGGGCTGAAGTCGTGGCATCCTCAGGAGCCTTCTGGGGGTCTGGGGGAGAATCCATTTTCTGCCTTTTGCAGCTCCTCATGTGGCCCACGCTCCTGGGCCTGCGGCCCCCATGTCCATCTTCCACATCATGTCTCCATCTTCACTCAACTGGGGCAGAGGCTTCACTTCTAAGGATGCAGGTGACTTGTTATGACCCACCTGGATAGTCCAGGACTAATCTCCCTGTCCCAAGACCTTTAACTTTATCAGAACTGCAAAGTCTCTTTTTTCCAGGTGAGGTGACACATTCACACTCTCGGAGGATTAGGACCTGGACGTCTTCAGGGACCAGAACTCTGCCTATCACAGGTACTTTTCATTGGAAAAATTTAAACGGTAGGATGTCTTCTGGCTCTGTCCTTCAGGATAATCCCCTCCCGCAAGGTCAAATCTTTGGCTCTTCTCTACTGCTCCCACCCCCACCCGGGACGCGTGTGGACACGTGCAGACCCCTGTCCTATCTTCAGAGATCTCAGCCTCCTCCTTGGCGTCTGCTCCCACACAGTCTCCAATTCTCTTTCCCCTCAGCTCTAACCTTCCAGCTCCTGTACAGAGAGGGACCTACCTCTTCTTCCCCGGACCTGCTTGTGGTCCCGCTCTTTCCAGTCTGCGGTTTCCTGGACTCTGCAGGGAACACCGCTCACTTCTCCAGTTTCCTGGACTCTGCAGGAAACACTGCTCGCTTCTCTGAGGCTTCTCACTTTGTTTCCCTTTGGGGCAGCTGTGTTTCCGCCTCTTCCATTCTACCAGCTGAATAACCTCCTTCCATCACTTTTCATTACGCAAAATTTTATGGTGATATTTGTTATGTTCTCTTTTCCTAAGAAAAGAAATCATTTTCTCTTCTCTTTTTTTAGTTGTATGAATTTATTATGTTTTTATTCTTTTACAGACATTTCTAGGGCAAAGCAAAATAAATACATGTCATCCAACGTGTTTAACTTAGAAGCTTTGCTTGGATTTTTGAGAATTCTTGAACTCACAGGTAGAAAGGAAATGGTCAGAGAACATGGACCCAAATGTTAGGGCCGTCAACCCAGGTTCCCATGGTCTCGATCTGTGGTCAGACCTTCGGTAAGAATGTCATGTGAGCATCAGGTCTGGGTCACAGCACCTCTTCTCTGGTGCCATTCACTCCACACAAACCCCCTGCATGTCTGCTGACATCTCCTGGTTCCCCCCTACATGTCTGCTGACGTCTCACAGTTCCCACTGCACGCCTGCTGACATCCCATGGTTCCTGGCTGCACATCTGCTGACATCTCACCATTCCCCACTGCACACTTGCTAACAGCTCCTGGTTCCCCCCTGCACGTCTGCTGACATCTCCTGGTTCCCCCCTGTAGGACTGCTGACATCTCACAAACCCCCCTGCAGGTCTGCTGACATCTCACAGACCCCCCTGCACGTCTGCTGACACCTCACAGACCCCCTGCATGTCTGCTAACAGCTCACAGTCCCCCCCTGCACGTCTGCTGACACCTCACGGTCCCCCCTGCACATCTGCTGACACCTCATGGTTCCCCACTGCACACTTGCTAACAGCTTAGGGTTCCTGGCTGAGCACCTCCCGATATCTCTCAGTTCCCCACTGCATACCTGCTGACATCCCATGGTTCCTGGCTGCCCATCTGCTGGCATCCCACGGTCCCCACTGCATGCCAGCTGATATCTCATGGGCTCCATGAGGCTTTTGAAGCTCTGCACGCCGTGGCTGGTGCTTCTTCCCCACTTCCCTCTCGAGTGGCTTGCTCCTCAATTTGTTTCTGTCCCAGCATCCTGGGTTTGGTTGTAGTTTCTCCAAGTCCTTCTCTTCCTGGACCCTTCCTCATCTCCTCAGCACTCATCACTACACCTGAGGTGCCTGCTCTGACCCCAGGCCCGCTATTATCTATGGTCACACTTCAAGGGGAATAGGAGTTCTCAAGGCTACCAAGCTGTGTCAGGGAAGCCACATGCAGAAGTCTCTCTTCTGTGTCCGTTCCCAGTGTGCAGCCCCAGGCCCTGGCACAGTGGGGCACACAGCAGACAGTCAGCACGTTATTTGTTACGTGTGTGAATCTCAACTTCCCGCCTGTGAGTGGGTCGCAGCTGCAGTCAGCAGGCAGATGTGACATTCTCTGAAGTATCAAACGCGCCCTAGTGTGGGTGGCCTTGGACTCCCGGCCATTTACACATGAGAAGCCCCTTTGTTCCTTCATCTGCTGTTTCTTCTCAGTGTCTTCTGTGACTCTTCAGGAAATTAAAGGGCACAAGGGAAAAAAACAGAATTTATCATTTCACTTGTTCATCCCCAGAAGGCCTTGGTGTGCAGGGCGTTTGTATCCTCAGAGCAGGAAACCCCAAGTTGCAGCCCCACCAGGGCCAAATGCAGGAGACTGGCCAAGGCCCTGTGACAGCTGCCTAAGGGAGAATGTCCTCCTTTCCCCTTCATTCTTTCAGGATGCAGAAAGGTCCCTTGCCATCTGGTATCTGGGCCCTCTGCATTCTCTCCTTACAAGGCTGCCTCAGCTCAGCCACTGTCCTAATTAGGAGTCAGGAAAGTCCCCTAACCCCAGATGACATTCGGATTCTCTCTATTTTGGAAATGACTTAGAGAGAAGGACTTTGGCCTGGTTTCTAATCTACTCTCCAGGAAGCCAGGGGCCGGGATGAAGGATGGGCACTTGAGCCCCGTGTAGGAAGAGTCATTGTTGGGGCTGGTCCAAGTCCAAGGAAGGTTAATTAGGCGTGGGGAGCTGCGCAGGCCACTGGCGACCAGAGCCTTCTCTCACTTTCCTTCAGAGAACATTTTTTGACAGATGTTTACTGTCAGGCAACTTCGAGAACTCAACTGAGTATCTTCTGCTTGATTTTGTTTCTTCACCAACCGTTGCCGTTTATGTATTAATTTTACTGGTGGGATTTTCCTTTCAGCCTTTTTATTTGGAATAATTTTAGACTTAAAGATAAATGTCAAAACATAGTTTCTCCATATCCCTCATTTGGCTTTCCTTGAAGCTGAAATGCCTTACAGAAGCATAGAAGAGTTATCAGAACTATGAAATTAACTTGTATGCAGCAATTCAATTAACTTGAACTTAGTCTGGGTTCCCTAGGGTATGTTTTTCCCCCACTTACATTCTCTTTTTGTTCCAGGCTCCCGGGTTACATTTTTGTCCCTTAATTTGTGAAAGTTTCTCAATCTGTCCTTGACTCTCCTCACTTTGCACTTTTCAAGAATCCTGGTGAGATCTTTTATAGAATGACCTTCCACTGAGTCTGCTGTTCTCACGGTCACGCTGAGACTGTGTGTTATTGGGAAGGACAGCTCAGAGACGGCAAGTCCTTCTCGGCGCATCTTAGCCGACAGTCCGTCTCCTGACTTGTGTGTTGCTTGTGATGTTAGCCTTGATCTTCTGCCACGATTCCCCACTGTGGAGCTGTTCTACTGTCCCACATTGGGGGAGATACTGTGAGTCTGTAAAGATAATGTGCTTAAACTTCCACCCACTAATCCTAACGTTCCTTGGTGGTGGATCTTACCTGCACCAGTATCACCCCACTGTTCCAATGGTGATTTCTAATTTCTTTCTATCCTTTTTCATAGATTCTTTGGACTGCTTCTGTGAGGAAGAATTGCTACTTCTTCCCTTGGTTTATTTATGCAGTGACTTATTTCTGTCAGTATAGACTCATGAGTATTTATTTTCTTATTTGAGTTACAATCCAGTGCTGTGTCATCGTTCGTTTGTCTCATTATTTGTTCAAGTTGTTCTCGCTCTGGCCACTGGGAGACCTTTCAGGGTGGTCTGTCTTCTGTCAGCATGTGTACTCATTTATTCAAATGTCCTTATTTTCTAGCTCCACAGAAGGCTCCAGACTCACCTTGTATTTTCCTTGTCCCAGTCCTGGAACCAGCCAGTTTGTTAAAGAGCCCTGGACCCATTATTATTCTCATTACTCCAATAATTATTGCAAATGGTATTTAGAGACCAAGATGTGAATGATAACTGTGCTCACTGATGCTGGGGTGTTGCTGCTGTGTCTAGCTGCCCTTTTGCTACCAATGTGCGTATTTATGTAACACACGCACACACACCTGTGTTTCTTCCTTTATCTGTTTTCAGCACATCTACTAAAATAAAGTGTAATGAGTCCGTGTTGCTCCAACTCCAGTCCAGCACCACAGAGCTCTGCCCAGGGTCTCCCTCTCCAATAGTGGAAAACATTGTCCTTATTACCTACAGTAGATTTATTTGTTCAACCCTAAAATACAAAATAAAAAAAATCCTTTTTTGTTGGAATATTCTTTTCTTTATAGCCTGTGAAGCATCTTTATTTTTTGCAAATGTCCTGGTTTCTTTGCTTCTTTCCCTCTTTTTTTATTATTAAACCATAGCTGTGTACATTAATGCAAGCATGGAGTACAGTGTGGTGTTTTCATACACAATTTGAAATATTTTCATCAAACTGATTAACATAACCTTCCTGTCATTTTCTTAGTTATTGTGTTAAGATGTGTATATTCTACTTTTAGAAAGATTCACCTCTACCCCTGTAAGATAAACCATAGAGATAATCCTACCAATCAGCCCTCACCACCCATCCACCCCCCTCCTTCTTTCACTCTTAAATTAGATTATTTTCAAATTATAATCTTCTGGTGTGGAGTATTTGCTTCTATATCTCTCTTTTAACATTTTATTTTTACCCCTTTAACCTGATTTTCTGTGTTTCGCTTCATCTGAGTCTTTCTCCGTTTAGTAAGGCTTTAAATAAATGCTTTCTCTTTGTATGGTGGGGGCGTCCTCTTTTGGACACACATCACGGACATTACTTGTTGGAGATTCCTTTGCTGTGTTTTTGTTATCGTAGCTCATTTCTACTTTTCTCCTTTACCGAGTTCCTCACTCGCTTACTCAGCCTTTTCCCTGCAGGCCTCCTATTTCCTTCTAAAGATGAAGCGTGATGGAAATGCAGAATTTCCTTCTGGGAGACTTTCTTTACTCCCATGCCATTTAAAATTCTGTTTTGAAGTTCGGTGTCCTTGGTACAAGATAAATCTAAAGGAATGTGTGGTTATTTAACATAGGAAAAAGGTTGATAACGTCTCCTGATTTCCAGCTGGATGAAGGCCCGTGAAGAAACATTGTTTAGGAAATATATGTGGAGGAGGGGCCGTTAATAAATGAAAGTCATTCATAAGGAAATGACAAGCACTCCAAGAATGCTTGAACAGTGCAGTATGTTTCTTATATTGTGAGAACTTTCTAAAGGGAACAACAAAAATACCCACAGATACAAGCCCACATCCTCGTTAAATATGCACTTTAAATAGCATGGTAGCCCCAAGAATAAAACAGGGAATAAATATAAACTACCAAATTAGTTGCTTTTTAGTGTTGAGAAAATAATCAGGAATCACTACAATCCATTATTGTGCTCAAGTTTTAAATTAAAATAGAGAAACTCTGAGATCCTTTACAATTATGAGCATCTGGACCTCCCTCATTGATCCGAGAAGAGTGAAGCTTAATGAGTTTCCCGTCTTGGCATCCCCAGCCCCAGTGGGCCACCTGTTCCTAGTTCTCACCGTCTGGGCAGAACCCTCTCCTCAGGCCTGAGAGCCACACGCACCTCCGTCTCACTGAGCTTTCGAGCTCATGCTCCTCACTGACTGTGAGTATTACCACTTTGTCACTTTTCCACCAGTGAGTCTGCCTTGCTGTTAGCTGGGTGTTTTGTTTGGCCTAACTGTGATCTTCGGGGGATCACTCTTCCCTCCCCTGCTTGCGTGCTCAGTGTTTTCCTTGAATACCGGGAACCTCGCTGGAGATTGTAAGGCAGCCCCAAGGCTTTGCCCTGCCCTTCTGCATCAGTGAGAGGAGGAGAGGCGGGCAGAGTAAAGTGGATTTGGTGTTTGTGACCCGCAGCACCCTCCTCCCGCTCCTCCAGTGTGGGGCTGAGCATGGGCTGCCTGTGGCCTCTTCCCACTGCTCTCCTGTGGTGGGGCTCACCTCTGCCCTTCCTCCAGGGAGGGGCGGGATGTTTCTAGTTCTTGAAGTCCACATGACACCCAGACACTCCCACAAGAGCCCACAGGCTCTACCGGGGGTCAATGCCAGCAAACAGAAATGTCAGGACCACTAGGAGGTCATGGCCATCTTCCCCAGGCTCATCTGCTCAGAACCCAGGGAAGATGAGTGACCCAGTGTGAGATGCTAATTTGGACACACCTCTCAGAAATATCTCATTTAGTCCCCATAATTGAAATCAGAGATGTTTGGAGAAGGTGAAAAAGGACCTCTTCTCAGCTAGAATTTTGCTCTGACAGTCCCACAGGCTGGACATCAGGTTCTTTGTCCATGAGTGGAAGTCTTAGTTTAGAGGACTGCTAGGATCCCTCCCATTTAAATGTCTTAATTTTCTGAATCATGTAAACCGTCATAAGGCCCAGCCCAGTGCTGAGCAAAAATGGACAAGTTAGTGACAATTAGTGGTAGAGACAGGCTGGCTGGGGAGAGAATCCACAGAAGGTGAATTTTGCTACTGTAACTACGTTCTATGTGTTTTGAAAGCAGGAATGGTGTCCTGATCTACTCTGGCTGTCCTCAGTGCTGTGATAGAGCTGGAATACACAGGACACTCTAGACCCCACCCTGTTGGGCAGTGAGGGCTGTGCCTGTCACATTTGCCCAGATGTTAGTGGCCTTCCTTAGACAATTGTGACAATGAATGGCTGGTCAAGATTCAAACTCAGATGGCCTGCTTTAGCCTGAGAAGTTTTTGGAACCTTAGAAAACAAAGACCTTCTCAAACTCCAAATTCTCAGTCTTCAAAACAGTGCTTTGTAAACTATCTTCTTGGTGAGAACAGAGATCCTTTTGGAAAGAACAATATAGTGAAGGCTTTGGGTCTGGATGCTGTCTCTGGTGTGGGTTGAGTGGAGCATTAACTAGTGAGTTTGGGAGAAAGAGAAGTGATATGTTTCTCTTCCTCCGCCTCCTCTTCCTCCTCCTCCTCTTCTTCTTCTTTTACAGTAGTCATAGCCTTTTATTTTTAATACTTATTATATCATAAATTAATTCATAGGGAAAAGGTACCAGTAGCTCAGGGAGGTGCCTTGCCATTGAATGTGACAAAGATTTGTATGACTACTATGCCATGAATTCATGGAGAATAAATAGATTTCAGCACCTAATATCATGGTTCCATTGGTTCTCTTGGTTATGTTGTACGCCTATTATGCCATGAACTCACAGGGAATAGGTTCCAGGAGCTCAGGCTCCTTTCCGTTAGTTCTCACAAAGTGGACTTCTCTGAGTGGAGCAGGCTGGCGCTTCAGTTGAACCCAGGTACCTTTCTCCTTGGCTTCCTTCTTTCTCTGACCATTTTCTTTCACACGTTTTAGGAAGCTATCTCAGCTCTTGTAGTGCTTAATATGCTTAAGCATATTATTATTAATATTAATATTAAATAATTATATTTAATAATATTAATAATAATATTAAATATTAATCCTCTTGGCATGAATCTTGCCCTTAAGTTGTTTGTTTACAGCAATACCAACAGCATGCTGGGTGACACTGTAGACTCTTCCAGTTTTGCCATGGTGACATCTGTGTGGCCTGCCTTTTTGAACAGTACACATTCCCTTGATGTCTGCAATATCACCTTTCTTGTGGATTTGCATATATGTGGCTGAAGGGACAACTCTATGTTTTCTAAAAGGCCTAGAGAACATGTATCAGGTGCCTCTCCTCTCTCCCTTTGTGTTTGTCATTTTGGTGAATTACTGGCCAAAAGGCAATATGTTTCTTCATCTGTGAAATGAGAATCTTTCCTGCACGAGAGAGTGCTCACACAATGCCAGACTAGTGTTAGCTATTAAATCGAGATTTAATCAGAAATCTCCAGACCTTCCTTCAGCCAATATCCTCTGCCTAATGTAAATATTAATTATTATAAAATTATGGAGGGCTTGTTGACAGTAGAATTGAGCTGCATTGACCATTAGGTTGTCAATCAAATGCCACAGGTGACATTCAGGTGACCTCAACAGGACTGGCAGATGATATGAGATGTAGCTTAACCTGCTCCCTTGTTGATAAAACTTTCAATGAGGATGGATTCTGAGAAAACGCTGACCAAATAGAAAAAATACAAATTGTGAGACTTTGTTTCAAAATCTCAGGAGAGATCTATCTAATGTGTGCAATAAACAATGGGAAGACGTGTGTGATCTAGAGCTGGGCTGCAGATGGTGCCGGGAGGAGTGCTGTCACCACGTGGCCCAGGCCCGCTCCCCTGAGATCTCGTTGCCCCCACAGGACACCTTGAGCTGGGCACATGTGCTCTGTCCTATTCTTGTCCTTAATGCAGAACCCCAGTCAAGTCTCTAGGGAACCATGGGCAGCTGGTGTTGCTGGTCTTCTTCGTTGCATTTGAGACTGAGCTCACCCACTCGGCAAGTCTGCAAGAGTAGCTGGCTGCAGGGGACACATTTTCACTAAAAATGAGTTTAGAAATAGAGACCCCAGCTTTCTCTTATGAAGCAGACCTCTTTATAAACTTGTAACCACAGTGAATGCCTTTGAAACATACTCTTCAAAGGGATCCCTGGGGACCTCTGCTTCTTCCCGGACTTGCAGAGTGCTGTGTGGGTTTCCCCCCTCCAAATTTAGGCAAAAACCCCACTCCACTTGGAGACTAACTTATGTCTGCCACTATGGAGCCCTTCTTGGTTGCTATCACCAGGGGTATTTCAGTGGCCACACTGCAAATCCTTGGACTTTTTTTTTTTTTTTTTTGCCTCCCTTTCACCTCTTTTCTCCACAATGCTCAAATTGTGCTCTGTACTTGAACAAGGACCAGGCCCACTGCCTACTAGATACAGAAGAAGGTTTCAGATGTTTGGAGCTTAAAGAAAGCACTGTGTTCAAGCTCCCCAGAGTTCTGTGGGGACACTGAACAAACAAGAAAATGCTCTAGGAGCTTAAAGCCAGAATTTTCCCTGTGGCAGGTGCAAGGTAGGCAGCTTGGAGAGTGCATGAGCCCTGTTGGCTGGAGCGGTCATAAAAGTCTTCATGGGCAAGCAGGGCTGACCTGGCCACCTGGGCTCTGAGAGACATGGGGCTGGGGGAGTAGAAGGGCATTTCAGGGAAGGAAGAAAGGAGGACAAAGTCTCAGATCAGAGCATCTGTGGGATGTTCTGAGAACAATGGGTTGACAGAGCTCTCTGGAGAAAGAGTTCAGGTTCATTCAATAGGCAATAAGAGCATTAAAGACTGTTAGGAGGGCACATTGCAGCAAGAGTGAATACCTGCTGGGGAAAGGGAAGTAGTCAAAGTGAAGACAGTACAAGGCTATTGTAAGTATTTAAGGTCAGACTTAGCTGATGACAGTGACCATGGAATGAAAAAGAAAATGAGAAGAAACATCAGAATGAAAGCTTGGATAAGTCTGCTGCAGACTGAGATGGGACCAGCAATGGATAGGAAGCATCGCTGATCTAAGGCAATAGGGTGAGCCAGGAAGAATATGTGACCAGAAATCAGAAGACTGCTCTTCTCATACAACTTTTCCTCCAGCTGGCTAGCTCTGGGACCTTGGAAAGCTGGGCAACTTTCGTGGGTAATCACTTCAATCATAAGTGAGGTAAGTTCCAGTAACATCGGCCCTTCCTCTCTTAGTGTACTTGACAATGAAACGAGAATTGATAGGAAAACATTCTGAAAAGTTAGAAATACCCTTCAAGCAGTTATCATCATTAATATTGCTGCGCAACTGGAACCCTTCCGATTCATTAATTTTGCAAGCCGTGCCCAGCCGATGGGATTAGGAAGAGGCACAGTTTGCTAGCATATGTGTGTTCTGGAGACAGATCAAAAGAGTGCTCTGCTTCACTGCAGGAAGGGAGTTTCTTTTTTTCCAGACAAAATAATAAAAATGAGCAACTCTCCCGAGAGCTTGTCTCTGAAAGATATTATTCTCATAACAATCATAATTGGGGCATAGCTATGCACAATATAGAGGCGTTGTCCTCAGTCCCCTGCTGTGGGAGGAAGTCTTCACTGACCATGATGAATACACAATCCCAGAGGAAGCCACAGCCTGCACGATGACTCGGGCGCCCTGCTCTCTGGGCTGCTGCCTTTGTGTGTCCAGGCTTCCAGCACCTGCTGGCATCCAAGCCCACACCAATGCTGAGAGACCTGTAACATACTGAAACTTGTAGCTTTAAACCAGCTGACCTTCTGGCAGTGCACGTGATTATGGCTCCCTGTGAAATTTGAGCCAGATGTCCTAGCTGTGGGGATGACCAGCCTTGAAATGACAGATGGGGTCTGCCCAGCTTTCAGACTCAGCTTCAAAGACGGCCAAGTGTTCTGCAGATTTGGGGTGATCGGTCCTGTCATCTCACCAACTCAGCATTAATTTGAGGGGTGATGAAATCTCAGTACCTGTCAGTAGCAGCTCCATCCATGCCGTCATGAGTGTTCCCTGTAAATTATCTCATTTATTCCTCACAAGAACTTGCCAAAGTAGGCAGTCTTATGTGAATGCCCCTTTTATGGATGAGAAAAACTTAGCTTGGAGAAGGTAAAGACTTTTTATAAAGCTTCAGAGATAACAAATGATAGTTTTAGGATCATACCAAAGCCTTTAGCTCACCTGAGAATTTTCCTAGTTTTGGAGGCTTTCTGACACCCTGGGAATGAAAGTCCCTGCCCCACAGTCTTAGCTCCAGACTTGGCATGCGCAAAGCACTGAAACAGTAGTTTTGGATGGAGTCATCAAAGATGCAACGAGGGTGGAAGTGTGGCATCTGCAGCCCAGCACGAGAAGGAGATTAGCTGGGCCAGAGCCTTGGAGATCGCAGACGTGCCCACGCTGACCTTGAGCAAGGAGAAGAGGAAATAAGAGCCATAAAGAAGCAAAGGAGAGAATCGGGAGGAGCGTGGCCACAGGCAGCGCAGGGTAGAGAGAGTGGAGGGAAGGCAGAGGCAGCTGGCAGGGTGCGTGTCAGGGATTAGAAGGCAGCTCCCCGAGGTCCTATCAGACAACTTGTTCTCAGGTAACAGTCATCTTCCCTTCTACATCCACACAATGCATAGAAATGGGTGGTGTGGGCAGTTCAGAAGCCGAGTGTGCACTCTGCAAGACAAAGTCTAGGTGTCTTCACAAGACAGGTGCAGAAACACTTCCACACACACTGGCTCACACTTGGGCACACCAGTGCACACAGGCACACACAGAGGCCCACACCAGCACACACAGGCACACACAGGTGTACTCAGGCACACACAGACCCACACAGGCCCACACAGGTGTACTCAGGCACACACAGACCCACACAGGCTGTTTGTTCACTTTTGTTCATCCTGGCTGTGGACATCTTGGCTATCGTCTCCCTGGAGAAAAGGAGTGGACTGTCCCTGAGAGGACATATGTTCTTCCAGGGTTGCAGATCTGGGAGGGGAAAAGGTGCTGAGGGCCTGTCCAGTCCTTCGTGGCCATGTGGCCAACTCAGCTCCCAGGCTCCTTCCTTCTGTTTTATCCCCAGGGTAACAGTCTTTTCTCTCTGGTGTCTCACTGCGGTCCATTCTGGACTCATTTTCTGTCTCACATTTCATGGACCTAGCGTAAGCACTCGTTACTTCTGTTTCAAACTGTAGGACAGTCCAGGAAAGACGGTAATACAAGGTTTTTCCCTCAGGCAAACCCCCTCCTTCTCTCTGAGCCCTTACAGGAAAACTCAGAGGCCTAACAGGGCCCTGGAGACTCAAAGACTTTTTCACAAACAATTTAATTTTAAATAAAAGACTTCCCCAGGCTTCAGAGGCAAACAAGGTCTATTTCAGTCAGAAGTTGGACGGTGAAACAGGAGCACGGGAAGCTGACGACCAGCTGCAGGGGGTGGGTGCTGGGACCCGGTCTGGGAGCCACCAGGAGTCCTGACAGCTGGTGCTGTGCTGTCCTCCTCCAGTCTCCCCTCTCCCGGTATCACTGCAGACTCTGGGTGTCTCCTATTGTCACACCTGCTTCACTCCTGCCACCTCCAGGGCCCAAGGGCTGGTGGTGACCTGGAGACCCACGGAGGCCTGCAGGCTAGTTGGTGCTTGGGGGAAGAGGTGGGAGCAGTCACCTCAGCTGTGGTCCTTCCAAGTTCACGGATTCCTGAACATGGGCCTAAAGATCCCCACACCAGGGGGTGGCGGGTGGGAATCAAAGTGCACTGCCAATTTTAAACAAGTCCTCTGAGAGATGAGCCCTTGAAACACAAATCATTCCTTCTAAGTCTGGAACTGCCCTTGAGCTGATGATCAAATCATTTCCTCCTCCTGGTGGGCTGACAAATGCATCCCCATCTCTGCTGCAGTGAGGCATGGCTGAGGGACCCCCCACTGCCCCTCCTTGGTCCTCCAGGCTTCTCCTCTGTCCACGTCCCGATGCACGTGCTCGGTGTGGCCGTGGCCTGGTGGGGCCCTGGCTGCTTCCCCAGGTGGAGGAATGTGGGTTTCTCACTAGAGAAGGGGCGCTGCCTCCCTGCGGGACATGGGCGTCAGGTTGAGTGTTAAACGAGTGCAGAGTAAATCTCAAGATGTCCAGAGGCTCAAACACAAGCAGAATTTATTTGTTATCGCCACCCAGGGAGTCGAGAGAACGTGGCTTCTCAGGAACACCCTTTTTCATTAAAAATAGTACAAATCAATCTAGGTTAAAAAGACACAGTAACCCATTCTGAGGCCGGCTGCATTGTATTTTATTTATTTTTTATTGATACATGATACTTGTCTGTATTTACAGGCTGCATGTGGTATTTTGCCACGTACATGCAATCGTAACCACTTGATCAGGGCACTCAACCTAGCCTTCTCCTCAAGCAGCTAGCTCTTCTTTGTGTGGGGAGCACTCCGAATCTTCTCTTGTAGCTACTTTTGAAACATGAAATAAGTAATTGTTAACTCTGGTCACCCTCCCATGCTGATGAACACCGGCTCATCTGCCTTCGAAGCTTGTGTCTGTGCCGCCCATGACCAGCCTCTCTTCACCCTCGACCGCCCCCACCCTGTCTCTGGGAACCACCGTTCTACTCTCTGTCTCCTGGACATCGACTTTTTAGCTCCCACATATAAGCCCTCCAACATGGAGTGCTTGTCTGTCTGTGTCTGGCTTATTTCACTTGATAATTTAATTTTGAACAGTACTTATTAAGTAAGCAATTATTTATTTGTGTGGGTTCCATGCAGAGCACTGACTTAACAGGGGCACAGGTACATCCTCTCAGGGGGCTTACAATTGATCAGGGAGGTTCAAGCAGTTATAATTATGTGATTAATATGGCTTTAATATGTTCAAGGGGACGTGCTAAGAGACAGTACAACGGGGTGACCTACTCATCCTAGGTCTCATAAAGGACATCTCTGATTCCACAGTTTAAAGCTGTAAATTGCAAAGCTTGTAACTTAGTGTCTGGCTGTGGCAACAGTGTGTGCAGGGTCCTGAGTCAGAAGAGACCTTTGCTGGGTGGATAGAAGGTGAGTGTGACTGGGGCTCAGTGAATCCAGGGAAGCAGTGGTTCAGGAATGGCTCCCCCAGCATCTCTTGGCCTTGATATGGATTCTCCATGATATTCTGTTTGTGACCCTAAGCCATTGTGGATTTTGAAACAGTGTCAGACACTCTGATGTGGAAGGAAGCAATGCAAGTGGAACTCCGCATGAGTGCTCAAGCTCTGGGTCGCGCTACTGAGAGTGTGAAGGAATTTAAGTCTTTGTTTGACTGTAGATAAATCCATGAGGATGGAGAGCCCGTTATTTGCTCTCCCGGCTTATGCACTTTGCACACATGTAAAGTTTCTTAAATTGTCAGATACTGATTCTTGTTTTAGTACAAACAGCATGACTATATTTAAAATTGGGGACGTATAAAGGGCATTCTGGGTCACGCCTCCCTGGGAATTAATTCATTGAATCAGCATTTTTTGATCCCGGTTGCTGCTGAGACCCGCCTGGCTGTGGGCAGAGGAGATGTGACTTCAGATCTAGGGGGGAGACATGCTGGCCAGACGAGGGACGCAGGACAAGAAGGTTTGTGCAGCGGGAGAAAGGCAGTAAAACATGACTGTTTCCTCCAAATGAGAATGTCTCCCTTCTAGACAACTGTGAGTCCACAAAGTGTTTGGCACAGCAAATTTGTATTCATAGGAAATATTTATTGAATTGGAGTGCAAAGGAAATGGCAGAAGAGGTCCCAGGAGATGATTTTCCTGCTTTAATCACAGAATTGGTCTCAAATTATAAAGGCCCAGACAAGTGGACTCCTGTGCTGGCTCTTTCCCCGGCTCCTCTAAGGCTCTGGGACTGCAGAATTGCCCTGCAGGAGATGCAGCCAGAGAGACTCCGCGGCCATCACTAATTGGACAGCAGAGACTTCTTGAGTGGAGATGGGGAGAAAGCCTGACCTCCTCACCCTCTTTGGCCTGGGTGATAAAGCATATGTTGGCTCAATCCATTTATTTGGGGTCTTTGATCAGTGTTTAGGGCTATGTTTGATGGGAGTAGATACTGTCTTCATCTGGGTTAGAAAGACACAAGTAATGCAGAAAATTGCACAAGAATTGGAAAATTTGTACTGAGAAGTGATTTCTGATTCATAGAAAAGAAAGGGTTTTGATTCATAAATACTTAATAAATGAAAAACATGGGAACAAGTTTCCTACTTTTCCTGAGGAACTTTTCAGTTAGAGGATATCTTATCCCACCTGTCTGTCTATATCTATCCCCTTTCTTTTTTTTTTTTTTTTTTTTAGGTCGCAAGATTATAACAGATTGTTTTATTCATTTCAATTTTCTATAGTTTCTAAATTTTCTGCAATGAGCAGGTTTTACACTCTTAATAAGTTTCACTTCGTTGAGAATATAGTTTTTAGAATTTAAGCATAAGATATAATTTTTTTTTTTTTTTTATTGAATGGTAACTGTGTACATTGATGCACTTTGGGGGTACAGTGTGGTGTTTTCATACATAATCCAAGACACTTCCATCAAACTGGTTAACATAGCCTTCATGTAACTTTCTTAGTTATTAT
>CAUYQS010055758.1:0-11784 GCA_963574585.1 Otolemur crassicaudatus
TTTTTTTTTTTTTTTGAGACAGAGCCTCAAGCTGTCCCCCTGGGTAGAGTGCCGTGGCTTTACAGCTCACAGCAACCTCCAACTCCTGGGCTCAAGCGAGTCTCTTGCCTCCACCTCCCAAGTAGCTGGGACCACAGGCGCCAGCCACAACGCCCGGCTATTTTTTTTTGGTTGCAGCCGTCATTGTTTGGCGGGTCCGGGCTGGGGATTCGAACCCGCCACCCTAGGTGTACGTGGTTGGCGCCTTAGCCGGTTGAGCTATAGGTGCCGAGCCAGTTTTTCTATTTTTAATAGAGATGGAGTCTCGCTTTTGCTCGGGCTTTTCTGAAACTCCTGAGCTCAGACGACCCACCCACCTTGGCCTCCCAGACTGCTAGGATTATAGGCTTCAGCCACCATGCCCAGCTTTCAAAAGTAGCTTTTTATCCTTACTGGGCCTATTCTTTGATTTAGTCCTTTGTTCTTTTATCTATTTATTTTATTATGATTATTTTTTAGAGATAGGATCTCAGTCTGTTGCCTAGGTTGGAGTCCAATGTTGTGATCATAGCTCACTGTAACCTTGAATTCCTGGGTTCAAGCAGTCCTCCTGCCTTAGTCTCCCCAGTAGCTGGGACTATAGGCATGAGCCACAGCACCCAGTCGCAGATATTTATTGGCCTCCAGCGTTGGCCCTGAGCTGGACCTATGAATGGTGACTCTCTGTCTTCAGGGGTTGTGAAAATCACTCCAACAAACTATCTACTTTGTCTGCTGGAGTGATTTTCACAACCCAGTAGCTGACATGACACAGCCCAGGAGTGTCATGTAATTGGCTAAACCTTATGAATCCAGACCTGTAAACAAGATTTAACCATCAACTTCAAGAAAACAATTCTCAAGCACAGCTCAGTCTGGATGGTAACCAGACACTCCTAACTGTGAATGTGGTCTAAGCCACTGAGTTTAATTGATTGGTATGACAAACCCAAAGTCAAGGCCACTTCCTGTAATAGCTATCGGAGCTACTCTCAATCACACCTGCTTTTCTGGGTTTTCAATTAATTCATTATTTACCACTTGACTTTGAAAAGGAGAAAAACTTCCTCATTAAACTTTCTATTTCTGCCCTCCCCCAGGATTTTCCCACTCCCCCTTTTGAGCAGAATCCTTTCCTTACGTTTCTCCTACAGTAGTTCAACATGTCAACTTCACCAGGACAGTGTGGGAGCCACAGAGCAAGTCAGTCACAGGCCTTCCAGGAGAGTGCTCTATCTCTATCGAGTAAACAGTCATGCTTTCAAAAAACAGTAAGAGCCTAATACCATGTGCTATGCGGGCACTGGGACTACAGCAGTAAATAGATTTTTAAAATCTCTTGCTCTCCTGGAGCTCATATTCTACAGACAGATAAAAGCAATGCCTCTAACCCTAATGACAGCACGAAGACTACATGGGGACAGGATAACTAAAAGGATGCAGGAAGGATAAGCGGAAATGTGGACTGGAGTGAAAAAGAGGCCATCCTACCCAGAGAGAAAGGTGTGAAGAAAGCCAGGGAGGTGGGAGAGTGTGAAGGTGGCTTGGAAATACAGTAGAGAAGATAGATTGGGGCCAGTTGTTTCCATGGAGATGGACGTCAACTATTGAGCAGTTACTTATCCCAGGCCCTGCGCTGTTCCTTATACCCGATTCTCATTAGGTCTTTACTGTAGCCCAGCTTGGCATGTAAAAGGAAACTGAGGCTCAGAGATGCTAACTAAGTGACAAAGCTAGAATTCTAAACTAGGTCGTCTGATTCTGGTGCCCAAGCTCATAATAATTACCCCACATTGCTGGCGTAAGGTCGTGAGGGTTAAGGAGTGTGGATTTGATTTCATAGGAGGTAATCAGAGCTTTCAGGAAGATTAAGCTGAATGGTATGATCTGGAACGTGGTGTTTGTGCTGCATTCCATATGTGGGCTGAGTGACTAATAACAGGCATACGGGAGTGGTCTCCTGCATGTGGAACAGGTGCTTGGAGGGAGGAGCCACCAGGAGCCTGGAGAGGTCAAGTTCAGAGTTGGTGATGGAATGGGGCAAGCCCAACTGCTGGTAGCCTAACTGGTCTGTTGTTAACCTTGGTAGGGCTGTCTGAGAACAAGAATTGCAGAGGCTCCTTCTCAACTTGGTTTTCTGCCATGGGATTTTAGCCTCTGGCACTGGTCATGCACTCTCCAGTCGTGCATGTCAGCCAAACTCCAATTAGCAGTTCCTTTAATATAATTCAAAAGTTGCTCCACCCCTGTCCTCAGAATGAGCAACACTCAGCCCCTTCCTCCATGGAGGTCATCAGGGGAAGTGCAGCTGGCAGGGAATGTGGAGAACCCCCGCCCGTTCACGTTCCAGGAGGCCCAATTCCAAGGAGACTTGGAAGGGGGCTGTCACTGACCCTGTCCTGGAATTATCACACCAGCCTGGTCTCTCCACCCGACTTCACACTCCTATCTGCCTCACTTGTCTGAATGCTCCGGGGAATCCCCTGGATACACATTTCAAGCTCTGTACAGACCAGAAGGGTGTGGAACCAGCTTATTTGTGTGTTCCCTACAGCACAGGGCCTGGCCCCTAACAAGTGTTTGTTCCGGTAAAGTCAGAGCAGCCTCCTATGGACTTAAGGCATCCTTGGGTGTGGCACTAGCAAGGTGAGAAACTGGGGAGACTAAAATACTGAAATCAAGAGACATCCAATCCTTGTTCTGGCAGAAGCTGAGGTGAAGGAAACAATACCATTACTGGTTGTGTTCCTCCTTGCAAACTCAGTCATCCAGCAAATAGAGATTTTTCATAGCCGGCCACTCTTACGGCTGGAGCCGCTTCAGAAAATGATTGGATGTCAAAGGTCAGCTTTGTCATATTCAAGTTTCTCCCTTCTTGGGGACTGAAAGGTGCTGACTTCTTGAGAGGCCCCTGCTGCTTCTCTATGGCTGTGAGCAGCTGGCATGAGGTGCCTGGGACCAAGAACCTTGGTCCCAAACCAGAGAGTGGTCCCAACCTGGACCTGCAGCAGTCACCCACCCCTGGCAGAGCTGCTTCTGCCCCTTCTGGCCTCCGCATATGGAGGCCCATGGTAATTCAGACTGTATTCTCTTTTTGAACTTAGAAAAATGGCTGGCTTAGCTGGCTTTAAAAACATAGTCTCTTCCTTGTTCTTTGAGTAATCTTATCAGGGTCACAAACCTCTTGTCAGAAGTCTGGACCCCAAATTACTGCCCCCTGCCTTGGGCAGGATGAAAGTTGACTTGTATTCTGCCAATGCCTGGGAGGCAGCTTGTCCTGTGACAGAGTGGCACTTGGGGGCAAGGAGGAATTCTGCAGGGTGGAAGGGCAGCCTCAGAATCTGTGATTGGGAGCCCCTCCCCAAATATCACCCATATCTGCTCCAGGCAAAATTGTTACGCGCTCTTAAGATTTTTGCCAACAACAGCTGCACTTTTTGCCAACAAGTAGCTGCAGCTACTGACCCCTGGCCTCCATCAAGGTAATGATACTTGTGCAGACAGAGATCCAAGGAAGAGACTCTGGATAAGAGTTCCTCCCCATGTTCACTAGCAAAGTTAAGTTCTTTCTTGGAGGAGTTTAATGTCCCCTGTGGACACTAGACAGCCGAGCTGAGTGCACTATTCTTTTCATTGCTCTATTTATTTTATTTATCATTATTATTATTGAAACAGAGTCTTACTCTGTCACCCTGAGTAGAGTGCTATGCAGTCATAGCTCACAGCAACCTCAAACTCTTGGGTTCAAGAGATCCTCTTGCTTCAGCCTCTGCAGTAGCTGGGACTACAGATGCCCACCATGACACCCGGCTAGTTTTTCTATTTTTAGTAGAGATGGGGGTGTCTCACTCTTACTCAGGCTGCTCTTAAACTCCTGAGCTCAAGCAATCCGCCTGCCTCGGCCTCCCAGAGTGCTAGGATTACAGGCGTGAGCCTCAGTGCCTGGCCTGCTCTATAGTTTAAAGTTAAAAGATATTTACACAAAAGCTTGCATTAGCATTGTGCGATTCAATCCTGGGCCTCAGGATTTCCTGCTGTCCTCATGTACTTTTTTTTTTTGTAATTGGAGTATGATCAAGCATCAAAGAGCACAAATCATAAATGTACAACTCAACGCATTTTCACAGAATGAAGGTATGCACGTCACCAAGTACCTAACTCAAAAAACACGGAGCTCAAAATTCCCCTTGTTTCTCTTTCCGAGAGTAACTCATCTTTATTAGTGGCACCACAAGTTAGTTCTGTCTGTTTTTGAACTCAGTATAAATGGGATTGTGCAGCAAACACTCTTTTACATCCGGCTTCTTTTGCTCGGTGTTGTGTTTCAGTGCTTTATCTGTGTCAAGTGTGATTGTAGATTCCCATGCTCGCTCATAGTTCATTTTTTCTTTAAATGGGCTGGTCCCCAAAATGGCAGCTCAAGCTCCATTAGAGAAGCATTCTCCACCACGGACTGTTTGTTTCAGCTCAGAGTGAGGTTATCATACACAATCCTCATCCTGCTAAAAACACTCCCATCTGCAGCACATGACACAATTGTCTGGAGAACTCCGTGGACTCTACTCAGCAAAGAAAAGGTCTTTTTGGCTCGGCGCCTGTGGCTCAAGTAGCTAAGGCACCAGCCACGTACACCCAAGGTGGCGGGTTCGAATCTAGCCCGGGCCCACCAAATGACAATGACAGCTGCAACCAAAAAAATAGCTGGGCGTTGTGGCAGGCACCTGTGGTCCCAGCTACTTGGGAGGCTGAGGCAGGAGACTCGCTAGAGCCCAGGAGTGGGAGGTTGCTGTGAGCTGAGATGCCACGGCACTCTACCCAGGCATGGGTAGACAGCTTGAGGCTCCTGTCTCAAAAAAAAAAAAAAGAAAAGAAAAGGTCTTTTGCCTCTAATTCTTTCTTCCAAGTTTCAGGGTCTCCTGATATAGACAGGGCTATAGAGGGGCTGTCTTTGGAGTGTGCTTTATAATTCAAGAAGCCCTTTATCCATAATCCTAGCACTCTGGGAGTCCAAGGTGGGCCTTGGGCCTGAACTCAGGAGTTCAAGACCAGCCTGAGCAAGAG
This sequence comes from Otolemur crassicaudatus, assembly GCA_963574585.1. Taxonomy (NCBI): domain Eukaryota; kingdom Metazoa; phylum Chordata; class Mammalia; order Primates; family Galagidae; genus Otolemur; species Otolemur crassicaudatus. The sequence continues at coordinate 5,080 of CAUYQS010055758.1, forward strand.
TAAGATCTCATCTCTGCTAAAAATAGAAAAACTAGCTGGGCATCCTGGTGGGCATCTGTAGTCCCAACTGCTTGGGAGCCTGAGGCAAAAGGATTGCTTGAACCCAAGAGATTGAGGTTGCTGTGAGCTATGATGCCATGGCACTCTAGCCTGGGCAACAGAGTGAGACTCTGTCTCAAAAAAAGAAGAAAGAAAAAAGAAAAGGAAAAGAAGAAGGTTTTTCTGCTGAGTAAGTTTAACTGAAGAGGGATCCAAAGCTGAAACACCAGCAAGATGTGAAATGCCCCACACATTTCTGAGTCATATTGTTGGACAAGGATTGTTGGTGGTGAGAAGGTTGCTGCAGGTGACCCAGGCTCTGCCACTGTGAAAATGAGGTGAATTGCTCACAGCGCTTGCTCCTGGGGCTTTGCTGCTGATCCTTTTTTACAGGTGGGCACTGCCTGGTTTTCAACTCTGTAGACAGGGGACAAGCAATGAGAGGACACTGGTTTGAGCACATGTAGGGATGGCCTGCCTGCAGGCAGTGTGGCTGGCATGCTGCCCACTCAGAAGGGTTCTTGGAATTCACATTCCTTGGTTCTGAGCCATCTCATCCCAGCAGGGCCTGATCTCCTTTTGTTCTTTCTGTGCTCCTTGTTTTAAAACATTTATTGAGCACTTGCCTATGTCCAGCTTGGTGTTGACCACAGGGGAAACAAGTCACAGGATGCACCTGACAACAGGAAATGCTGATCACTTCTAAGAACTGTGAGGGCGCAAGACAAGGTCCCCGTTGCGAGGCTGCTTATGCCTGACAGTCAGCAGATGTCCAGGCTCAGCATGACAGTTGCCAGGTAAGCTGGACATGATGGAGAGGCCTCAGCAGGGAAATGAGCCCTCATCTCAGCAAACCCACCGTGGATGCAAGAACTGTCTATTGTAAAGTGCTACGTGATTGTTATCTTGTTATACTACTCAGAAAAATTACTATCTGTTTTACAGACGAAGAAACAAGTTCAGAATCACTTTGTTCAGTAAGTTTTGAACATGAAAACTTCGTCCTAAATTTATCACTTGACCAGAAATCGAGCCACCTTTAACAAGACTTTAGGTCTGAAAATCCTGCCGAAGAGAATGGGCACAGATTATGTACTTATCTGAAAGTTCTATGAGTGCAGAGGCAGGTACTAAGGAAAGTCTTCTAATATAAGTTGTCAGCTAAGCCAGGTTTCCAAGCTGAGAAAACAATAAAGGTGTTTTTTTTTTTTTTGAGACGGAGCCTCAAGCTGTCCCCCTGGGTAGAGTGCCATGGCATTACAGCTCACAGCAACCTCCAACTCCTGGGCTCAAGTGAGTCTCCTGCCTCAGCCTCCCAAGTAACTGGGACTACAGGCGCCCGCCACAACGCCTGGCCATTTTTTGGTTGCAGCCATCATTGTTGTTTGGTGGGCCCGGGCTGGGGATTCGAACCTGCCACCTTAGGTGTATGTGGCTGGCACCTTAGCCGCTTGAGCCACAGGCGCCGAGCCAATAAAGGTGTTTTGATTCCAGCCAAAGGAAGGGATTGAAGCAGAGATACTGAGATACTCTAGGCAAAGTAGTTCCCTGGATGAATTAACCTGCTATCGATTAATTTGGTAATGCACACCAAGGTTTCTGGGAGTTCCAAAACTCTACTTATCCTCAGAAGAAAAATGGTGTCTTGGGCTGTGCCTGTGGCTCAAGGGGTAGGGTGCCAGCCCCATATACCAGAGGTGGAGGGTTCAAGCCCAGCCCTTGCTAAAAAATTGCAAAAAAAATGGTGTCTTACAAACCTGGGCATTAGAACTCGAGGCCAAGATGTCCCAGTCCTCTTGAGTCTTGACTGACAGGGAGGCATCTTCCCCTTTGAACAGAGACTGCTCTTCAGGCGATGGGGGAGGAGATGGGGAAGGAGAGAGGAGATCAATTGGAGAGTCTTATTAAGTGGCCAGAGGCAAAGATTCCAGAGCTAAGCTCCATGATGAAAGGCAGCCCAGAATGACAGCCAGTGTGTGGGGGGGGGGGGGCAGGGCTAAGGAGGGCAAAAGAGACAAAGCTAGGGTACATCTCCATACTGCAGAGCCCCCTGCATTGCTGCCATCTGTCCCATCCCTCCTATGCTAACAGCTCCTACTGCTTCAGCACCCCCTAAGTGTGAGACACTGCAAACCTCTTTACCTGTCATTTTGTGGGATTCTCATAGCAACCAATAGGGGCAGGTACTATTAACGTGCACATTTTACAGATAGGAAAACTGAGGTTCAGAGAGTCTGATTTATACACCATGTATTCTCAATCCTGGAATTGCAGTGAAAGACATCAGGTGCCCAGTAACATGGGCACACTGAATCTGAAAACAAAGCCAGCTGAGTTCTTAGGCAGGGACAGGACTATGGAGCTGGGACCGGGAGACAGAAGGGGATGCGGAAGCTGGTGAGGAGCAGATCCCAGAGATGCCTAGCAAAAGAGAACTGATCGGAACAGGTCAGGTACACAGGGCTCAGGCAACCCCAACTCAACATCAGCTGGGGGAAGACTGCCAGGAAAGCAGGCAGTGATGCCGAGAGTCCTGCTTGCCTGGCATCTGGCATCCATTAAGTATCCTTGTGTTTAGTACAGAAGGGCGAGGCTAAAGTAAGGTCAGAGTTCACACTGGCATTAAAACGGGCTCTTTCTTCTCCCTTTCCCCTTGGCCACAGCCCTTCTTCATAGTGTAACATATTATATGTTTTGTTACTTTATGCCTGTTTCCCATGAAAGCAGGATAGCATGTAAACTCCACAAGAGCAAGGAGTTCTCCCCCTGTCTGTGTCTGTATCTGCAGCACCTACAGCAGTTCAATAACTATTTGCTGAATGAATACACATGCAACAGTAGTTTTCATGAGCGCTCTCCTGGGCACTGTGTGCCTCCCCTGCCCATCTGACAATGCTCACATCTGTCTTACTGGGACTGTCTCAGCTACTATTTCCACAGCATGAACAAGCAAGGCCAGGGTTTGTGAGGACTCTAGGAAGCAGGGTAGAAATCAGATGCTGAGCACTCTGTTCTTGCTCAGTCACAAAGAAAGGCAAAAGTCAAAAAAGCAAAATGGTGTCAGATGTGTAGATTGGTCAATACACATTACACCTCATTAAGGTTGATTAAAAGAAAAAGACACAAAGATAGATTCTCCTCCCTCCTCTGTAATGCCTGGGACAGTGATCCCACACCCCTTGGGGATTTTATTCCCAAAGAGGTCCTTTCTATTCCCATTCTCTCATGAAGAAAAGAAAAAAGGACAAGCAGAAGGAAAAAAGAGAGATTAAAGAGACTCCCCCACTCTCCAGATCCTCATATTTGAAATCTTCAGTGAGGTCTTCAAGCAATCGGATGCCATGACTTTTATTTTTAGACAGCTCTCACCTCTGAAGAAAGCACTGAAATCACTTCTAAGGTCAGTGGAACTATTTGCTCTAGGGAAATTTACTTGGGGTGGGGGAAGCTTCCATCTTCCTGGGTATCTTTTTTAAAAGCCTTGGTCATCAAAGTCATCCTGCAAAGCCCTCTGACTTCTGAGCGAGGCAAGCAATGTTTCTGGTCTGCTGTTTGATGGGCAGGATGTTGGCTTTAGATTAAACACATGTGGCAGTGAGAATGCTCTTCACGTGCAGTTTGCTCACTTCACTGAAATCCAGGGTGTGCCCAGCGGGTTTATGCCTGGTTTATAACACAGAGCACAAAGTCATCTTTTAAAAACCAGGCTAGATCTTTGAAGATGTCTGCACTTTTCTGACTGCCTGGGAGAAAATGCAATGTGCATTATGATAGTCTACCTTCAGACATCGCTTTCAAGAATGCCCTTGATCCTCAGATATATTTTGGATGAAGGATCACATATAGGGCAAAACACACAACTAGATTAAATATATGCATTGACTGTAGGATGTCTTCTGATTCTAGGAATGTTTAAATGTGAACAAGAATTTATCCTTTATTACAAGAAGAAATCTGATGACATTAGTCCCTGTTTTCAGATGAGTAAGAAAAAAGTTAAGACTAAGTGCTTCACCCAAAGGAACTCTAAAGACTGGTCTGTTCTCTCTCTCTTTTTAAAAAAATTTTATTGTTTACTTTTTATTTCTTTCCTTTTTTTTTATGTTGTTGAGCCAGAGTCCCACCCTGTGCCTCTGAGCAGAGTGCAGTGGCTTGGTAGCTCACTGCAACCTCTGACTCCAGGTTGTGGGCAGCCCGCTGCCTCGGCCTCCAGAAGCCTCTGGGATTTCAGGCACTTGCTGCAGCACCCGGCTGGGTTTTTCCATTTTTTTCATGAGTCAGGGTCTCACTCTCGCTCAGGCGAGTCTTTTTTTTTTTTTTTAAGAAAGAGCCTCAAGCTGTCCCCCTGAGTAGAGCACTGTGGCATCACAGCTCACAGCAACCTCCAACTCCTGGGCTCAAGTGAGTCTCCTGCCTCTGCCTCCCAAGTAGCTGGGACCATAGGCACCCACCACAACGCCCGGCTATTTTTTGGTTGTAGCCGTCATTGTTGTTTTTGGTGGGCTCGGGCTGGATTCAAACCTGCCACCTTAGGTGTATGTGGCTGGCGCCTTAGCCACTTGAGCCACAGGCGCCGAGCCTCAGCTGAGTCTTGAACTCCTGAGCTCAAGCAATTCTCCTTCCTCAGCCTCCCACAGTGCTGGGATTACAGGCATGAGCCACTGTGCCCGGCAACTGGTCCATTCTTGCAACCAGTGCACAACACTGCCCACCGTAGTTATGCTTTTGGGTTATAGGAAACTGCAAGGTAGGGGCTGGTCAAGACCAAGAGAGAATTTATACTGAGGGGGAGAACTAGTTTGAGTGGGATGCAAGTAAAGGGGAAGAAGAATGAGGGTTCGCTCTTCATTCAGCAAATAGTGCTTCTCATTAGGTACCAGGTTCTCGACAGGGTGCAGAGAAAAGAAGTTCATAAAGCAGTTCCTACCCTCAGGGAACACACAAGGAAAACAGGTAGCCTCCTCTCATTATCTATAAATTTGACAAATATTTGTTATTAAGTACCAAGCACTGGAGAATTAGCAGGGAAAAAACTCAGATGAGCTCTCGTCCTACGGAGTTTATAGACTAGTGGTAGAGGACACATATTCAACACATACTTGCACAGGTAATTAATCACCATTGTGCTTACTACGGAGTACAGAGTGTCAGGAGACTCAGTTACAGGGGAAGATCTTGGAGAATTAGCAGGAAACCAAGCAAGAACAGACCAGGAAGAGAATTACAGCGGGGGAGGGCTCCAGAGGCAGCACCTTGACCCAGTGGGTTATCAGCAGGGCTCAGATTAGAGGGAAGTGGGACACTTGAACGCCGGACAGGTGAGACAGGAGGGGAAGAGAGGAGAGAGCAAGCCATCTCTCCAGGACATAGCCTTATGGAAACAAGAAGGGGTCCTGAGGCCATCCTTGCTCTCTTGCTGTCTGGCTGATCAAGCATATTTATTGAGTGTGCCATGCTGGAAACATTGTATTATCTTATTTACTCACTGAGGTGGGTACCAGTCCCCTCACTACACAGATGAGGCCAACACTCAGCAGCGTGAAGCGTCTCTCCCCAGGTTAGATCGTGGAGCTCTAGTGTGGCTGAGAGGAGATTTAGACCAAGAGCTGCCTCGCTGCTTAGCCATAGCCCTCTCTCCTGCCCAGGCCTGTAAGGGAGGCTCAACAAATTGCATCCCTCGGGCTAATCACCATCTAACAGAGGAAAAGGAGAGGCTCAGAGGGAAAAACCAACTACCTGGTCCCTATTATAAAGGGAGCAAATGTCAGAAGGGGCTCCAAGGAAGAAAGCTTTTCTTGGTTCAGGTGTAACGTTCACTCTCTTCAGAGGCAGCCAGGTGGAAGGAACCCTGACCCAGTAGGAAGTTCAGTAAGTTAGTGGGCATTTTGGGACTGGGAGACAGGCTCCCCCTGCTGGCCCGGTACTACTCAGGCAGTGCGGCTGGAGGAAGGGGCATACCAGTGGGTCCTGCTGAAGGCTGAGGGCAGCAAGAACGAGGAAACGTCAAATAATTCATACAATCTTTTTCTGTTTTTCTTTTTGAAACAGTGCTCTGTTGCCCTTGATAGAGTGCCGTGGCGTCATGCTAATTCACTGCAACCTCAAACTCCCAGGTTCAAGTAATCCTCCTGTCTCAGCCTCCCAGGTAGCTGGGAATAGAGGACCTGCGACCATGCTTGGCTAATTTTTCTATTTTTAGTAGAGAAAGGGTCTTGATCTTGCTCAGGCTTGCCTTGAACTCCTGAGCTCAAGGGATCCTTTCGCCTCCACCTCCCAGAGTGTTAGGATTACAGGGTGACACACAATTTGTATAAAGGAGACTCCAGAGTAAGGTGTGTGTTGTAAAGACTAACAGGTGCCAACACAATCAAAAGGTTTTGCCAAACTGGGGATTTCAAGGTGAACGAGAGCCAAATCATGCAGCCTGACTTTGGCCAGAAAAGGTCTTCTGGTGAAAGCCAGAGAAGGAGAAGCTGGGGTCAGATAAACTGGCCATCTTCACTCCCCACGTGCTTGAGAATGTGGAATAGATGAGAAGGGGGAGATTCACACTGCACCTATCCGAGGAGGAGGAGAAGAGGAAATAATGGGAATGCAATTAACTTTTATAGCAGATTCACATAAGCCAAAGACTTCATAGGCTATTTCAATTAAGAAGTGACATGG
>CAUYQS010055760.1:0-10599 GCA_963574585.1 Otolemur crassicaudatus
AATGGCCAGGCGTTGTGGCGGGCGCCTGTAGTCCCAGCTACTTGGGAGGCTGAGGCAGGAGACTCGCTTGAGCCTAGGAGTTGGAGGTTGCTGTGAGCTGTGATGCCATGGCACTCTACCCAGGGGGATAGCTTGAGGCTCTGTCTCAAAAAAAAAAAAAAAAAGATTCAATGAAGGGTAGTACTCCAGTGTTTGAATGGTTGTTGATTTTTTTTTTTCTGTAGAGATGTCTTTGAGAGGGCTTTAAAGTAAGCTTAAGACTTGATAGTAAAATTTGATGTTAAGCCCCTTTAAGCATTTGATTTTAGTTTCTAAGTTGGGAAGAATTGAGTATCCTGTTTGTCATCTCTGACTGTATGTCACCAAATTCCAAACTTCATGTGACTGAGCCTATGATAATCTTAAAAACATCATTTTGTGAATTTAAACAACTGAGTGCTCTTTTATACTTTAATAAAGAATAATACTGTATTTATCACACATCCTATAAGAGAATATAGGAGAAAAACATATTAATGATTTAGAGTATGTGTTTTGAGTTATTTTTACCTTTATGATGGTATTTTTCCTGAGTGGCTGTGTTTTTTTTTTTTTGTTTGTTTGTTTAAAGACAGAGTCTCACTTTGTTGCCCTCGGCAGAGAACTATGGTGTCACAGCTCACAGCAACTATTGCTATGAGCTGTGAGCTATTCCAGCTATTCCACAAATAGCAATAACAGAAGTATGGTTCTGCCAATTAGGGTTTTGGATTACATCTTGCATATGAGTTTAATTCAATTCCTAGTTAATTGGCATGCTTTAGGATTTTTGTTTTCTTACTTCTGTTTAACTTTTTACATTGAATTATTTTACAGATTTAACGTGTTTTGCAGCAAGTAGTAACCAGAGATTTATTCCTTTTCAGGAATCACTTATTTAAATAGCTACTGAAGTGTTGTATAATGTTCTAAATAATTTATGCTTTTTGTAAATAACTTATACTTGTTCCTTGTATCATTGTTACTAAATGTTCAGCATGCTTCTTAAGTTTGTGGACTGTGACCTCACAGCTCATTGTTTTGCAGTAGACTTTTTGCTATCGCTGGTTTCCCCAAGGATGCCCCAGGGGGCAGCACCATTGCTTGGAGTTGGAAGGTGTTCTTTTCTTTGAGACACAGTCAGAGTCTTACTTTTGCCCTTGTTAGAGTGCTGTGGCATCACAGCTCACAGCAACCTCAAACTATTGGGTTTAAGTGATTCTCTTGCCTCAGCCTCCCAAGTAGCTGGGACTACAGGTGCCCACCACAGCACCTGGCTGTTTTATTGTTGTAGTTGTCGTCGTTTAGCTGGCCCGAGCCACCATGGAACCCAGTCTCATATGACCTATTCTTGATCATAGTAATTGGAGCAGTGGTTCTCAACCTTCCTAATGCTGCGACCCTTTAATACAGCTCCTCATGTTGTGGTGATCCCCAACCATGAAATTATATAATACTGGGGATCATAACTTTATGGTTGAGGGTCATCACAACATGAGGAGCTGTAATAAAGGGTCCTGGCATTAGGAACGTTGAGAACCACTGAATTAGAGGGAGAATAGAAGAAAGATAATCCATGAATATTTAGAAATGTTGATTATTTCATTTCCCAGCTCTGCTTTCCCTTTTTACCCTTATTAGTCACAATAGGTTCTTTTTTTATGCCAGAATTCACAGTTTGAATTTTGATTGAAATCTTTGTTGACTACTTATCTGTATTTAGTATACTCTTTAGACATATTCCTTAGCAAAATTAAACTGAAGGAGCACTGTTCCTTTCAATTTGAGTATATATATGTGTGTGTGTATGTGTGTGTATATATATATATATATATTTTGTTGTTGTTGAAGAATTAGAAATTATTCAACTTGCTTTTAGTAAGTATGATTGCCTGCCAGTACTTTCTACATTGGATACCCTCTGGTGTCAAAAAATACATATTTTTAGCTATATAGCAAAAACTGTTTGCTCTAGGAGGTACAATATATAAATTTGTCCTGATTATTACTTTAAGTTAAACTAAGGTGACCAGACATCCCGCTTTTGAACAATTTGTCCCTTGTCCCGCATCCTGTGGCGTTTTAAAAAAGTCCCGATTTTTGGAAAGAATGCACAACAAGCTAGGGAACGGCGGGACAACAGGAAGAGAATGTATGGTTTTCGGCTGCTGAAAAGGTTCTTATAACTCCATTTGGGAATGAAGAGGTTAATGTAACTTCATTTGGAAATGAAAAGGCTAATGTAAACTCCCTACTCCCCTCCTGGGCAAGGTTGCCCAGGTGGACCTGCGCCTTACTCCTTTGAGCCACAGGCTTCGCCCTATACATAATTTTTTTTAATGTGTTGTATTTGTAAATTGTACTTATGTTGAAATTAAAAAAATATATATTACAATACTATTTTTGCATTCTATGAAAATTTTTGTTGCTCCATATAGACCAAATTTTTAATTAAGAACTAAAACCCCCCCCCACCCCCCCCACCCCACCCCACCCCCCACCCCACCCCCGGTCAATGGTGTCCCACTTTACCAATGTTAAAATCTGGTCACCTTAAGTTAAACACAATTATTCTACAACTAATAAATAGCTACTAAAATTTTAGTCCAGTAATCACTTGAATTTTAATTCATTAATTAAACAAGTATTTGTTGAGTCCAGCTATATTTTAGGAGCAGGGATTTTAGTCTGATTTGTTCATTATTCTACCACAGTTCCAGCACAGAACCTGTCATGTAACAGGCATTCAGTATATATCAGAAATGGAGTTTATATTCTTTTTTTTTTTTTTTTTTTTTTTTTTTGAGATAGAGCCTCAAGCTATCCCCCTGGGTAGAGAGCTGTGGCTTCACAGCTCACAGCAACCTCCAACTCCTGGGCTCAAGCGAGTCTCCTGCCTCCGCCTCTCAAGTAGCTGGGACCACAGGCGCCTGCCACAACGCCCGGCTATTTATTTATTTATTTACTTATTTTGGTTGCAGCCGTCATTGTTGTTTGGCGGGTCTAGGCTGGATTCGAACCCTCCACCTTAGGTGTATGTGGCTGGCGCCTTAGCCACTTGAGCCACAGGCGCCGAGCCTGGAGTTTATATTCTAATGTTTATACCCACTTTGAGCACTGCAAGGGCCCTGAAATAAGTAGAACATATAGGCTATAAACAGTCTGATGCAATGTTTGCTGACCCTAGTTGTAGGAATTATCACTGCCAAGATGAACATTGGTGATATTAAAAAGACTCAAGAGAGAAAGCACTCAAGTGGCTCATGCCTGTAATCCTTGCTCTGTGGGAGGCTGAGGTGGGAGAATTGCTTGAGGTCAGGAGTTGGAGACCAGCCTGAGCAAGAGTGAGACCCTATCTCTACTAAATATAGAAAAGCTAGCCAGGTGTGATGGTGCATGTCTGTAGTCCCAGCTACTAAGGAGGCTGAGGCAAGAGGATTGCATGTGCCTAGGAGTTCGAGGCTACAGTGAGCTATGATGGCACTATTGTGTTCTAGCTGGGACAACAGAGCTGAGATTCTTGCCTGAAAAAGAAAAAAAAGACTCAGGACATTTTGATACTATCTTGCTTCTCTTATTAGGAATGAACATATATGTAAGTCACTATGAAAGTTTTATTTATTTTTATTTTATTTTATTTTTAGACTGAGTCTCACTACGTCATCTTCAGCAGAGTGCCATGGTGTCACAGCTAACAGCAACCTCAAAGTCTTGGGCTTAGGCAATTCTCTTGCCTCAGCCTCCCAAGTAGCTGAAACTATAGGCACCCGCCACAATGCCTGGCTATTTTTTTGTTGCAGTTGTCATTGTTGTTTTAGCTGGCCAGGGCTGGGTTTGAACACACCAGCCTTGGTGTATGTGGCTGGTGCTGTAACCACTGTGCTACTGGCACCGAGCCTCATGAAAGTTTTGAGACAGACTGTATTATGGTCCATTATTTCACTTCCAAGAAACACAGGAAGTATTTAATGAATGAATAAATTACTTTCCATGTGAATAAATGCATTTTGTTTTTCTTAAAATGAAAATGATTTTAAATGAAATTTTAAATCATAGAAGTATATTCTCATAAAACGTATACCTTGAGCCAGGCTCAGTGGCTCACACCTGTAATCCTAGCACTCTGGGAGGCCAAGGCAGGTGGATTGGCTGAGCTCATGAGTTCAAGACTAGCCTGAGCAAGAGTGAGATCCCATCTCTAAAAATAGCTGGGTGTTGTGGCAGGCACCTGTAGTCCCAGCTACTTGGGAGGCAGAGACAAGAGAATTGCTTAAGCCCAAGAGTTTGAGGTTGCTGCAAGCTATAATGCCATGGCACACTACAGAGGAAGATCAGGTGAGACTCTGTCTCGCCCCCCACCCCCAAGAAACAAAGTTTGCCCAGTATAAATAAAGTAAAAATTCCTTTATATCCTGTCTCTAAATCGTATTTTCATAGACAGTAATCACTGTTAGTGATTTGTATGTATTCTTCCACACCACGTTAAAGGTATCTGCAAATTTATATGTGCACATATAGCCATATGTAATTTTGTTTGTGTTTTATAGAGATCTGTATTATATCTGTCTGTCTGTCTATGTATCTTTGTATCTAAAACTACTATCTACTATCTGTATCTCCCAAATTTTCATCAATTCAACATAAACTCTGTAGTCATTAAGCCTATTCTTTTTAACTCTGTTCTGTGGATGTGCCATAATTTATCAATTGATACTGAGGTTTCCATTGTTTCCTAGAATAGATGTTGTTACCATTTTGACTCCTGCCACTTTTGCACACGTGAGGGTTATTTCTCTATATATGGTCTGGAAATGAAAACAGTTAAAAACCTTTCTTTGAAGTTATTGTGTTACTTATTTCCTTATTTTCCCTGGATATTTTTCTGAAATAGATTTTTTTTTTTTTTTTTGAGACAGGAGCCTCAAGCTATCCCCCTGGGTAGAGTGCCATGGCATCTCAGCTCACAGCAACCTCCAACTCCTGGGCTCAAGCGAGTCTCCTGCCTCTGCCTCCCAAGTAGCTGGGACCACAGGCTCCCGCCACAACCCCCGGCTGTTTTTTGGTTGCAGCCGTCATTGTTGTTTGGCGGCCCAGGCTGGATTCGAACCTGCCACCTTGGGTGTACATGGTTGGCGCCTTAGCCACTTGAGCCACAGGCGCCGAGCCTGAAATAGATATTGGAAGTGGAATTAATGAGCTAAAGAGAATGCAAGTTAAAATATTTGATAGAATAAAATTTCTCTCTGAGGCTCAGCGCCTGTGGCTCAAGAGGCTAAGGTGCCAGCCATATACACCTGAGCTGGCAGGTTCCAATCCAGCCTGGGCCCTCCAAACAACAATGACGGCTGCAACCAAAAAATAGCTGGGCATTATGGTGGGCACCTGTAGTCCCAGCTACTTGGGAGGCGGAGGCAGGAGAATCACTTGAGGACTTGGAGGTTGCTGTGAGCTGTGATGCCACAGCACTCTACTCAGGGTGACAGCTTTGAGGCTCTGTCTCAAAAAAAAAAAAAAAATTTCTCTCTGAAAGGGCTGTATTCATTTATTCTCTTCATTTTAACGACAGCTTCCAGTGTTCCATATCTTCACTCATTTTGGATATTATTAGCCTTTTATTTTTGCCAGTCTGGGAGAAGAATAACTTATTTTAGCTGTTGAGTTTGAACATATTTTTATATGATTATTGGTCATTTGTATTTCTTCTGTAAAATTCCTGTTTATATCTGACCTTTTAAAAAATTTTCCCTGTTATTAGGTTGGATCTTTCTTATTTATAGACACTATCTGTTATGATGGCTATTTATATTTTGTCTGTTATATATGCTGGAAATAGTTTCTTCTGTGGCTTATCTTTTAATGTTGTTTATTGACTAGGCAAGGTGGCTCATGGCTGTAATCCCAATATTTTGGGTAGTTGAGGCAGAAGGATCACTTGAGGCTAGCAGTTTGAGGCCAGTATGGGCAATATAGTGAGACTTATTTCTAAAAAGAAATTAGCCAGGCATGGTGGTGTGTGCCTATAGTCTAGCTATTTGGGAAGCTGAGGCAGGAGAATAGCTTGAGCCTAGGAATTCAGGGTTCAAGGTTACAGTGAGTTATTACTGTGCCACTGTACTCTAGCCTGTATGACAGAGTGAGACCCTAATTCTTTTTAAAAAAAGAATTAAGTTGTTTATGGAAAGCCCAGTTAGGAACCACGCCACATAGCAGGAGGTGAGTGGCAAGTGAGTAAGCAAAGCTTTTCTGTATTTACAGCTACTCCCCATTGCTCACATCACTGCTTGAGCTCTGCCTCCTGTGAGACCAGGTGTGGCATCAGATTCTCATAGGAGTAGGATCCCTACTGTAAACTGTACATGGAGAGATCCAAGTTGCATGCTTCGTAAGATCTGAGGTAGAGATGTAATGTGCTCGAATCATCCCCAAACCACCCCCTGCCCTGGTGTGTGGAAGAATTACCTTCCATGAAATCAGTTCCTCCTGCCAAAAAGGTTTGAGGACTGCCAGTTTGTGGTTCTTTTTGTATATTGGAAATTTTAAATGTTTATTTAGTCAAATGTATCCATTTTATGGCTTTCCTGTTTAAGGAAGTCTATGCAATCCCAAGGTTATAACCATTTTCATTTATGTTTTCTTTTAATCTTTTTGCTGTTTTTCGTGTTTTTCTCTTTTAATTCACCTGAAATTTATTTATGTGGTGACATAAAGTAAGGATCTAATGTTTTATTTGTTTTGAAACAGCGTCTTGCTCTGTTGCTTGGGTTAGAATACAGTGGCATCTTCATAGCTTACTTGCAGCCTCCAACTTCTAGGCTCAAGCAGTGTGCCTGCCTCAACCTCCCAAATAGCTGGCACTACATGCATGTGCCACCATGCTCTGGCTAGCATTCCTTATTTTTCTGTAGAGGTGGGGGTCTGACTACAGTGTTCAGGCTGGTCTTGATCTTCTCGTCCTAAGTGAGGATCTAATATGTATTTTCTTCTCCTGCAAAGGGTAGCTAATTTTTTAATACTATTTATTTTTGTCCTTCTACTATTGATATAGAATTTCATCTTTATCACAAACTATACTATAAAAATGGATGTACTTGGCTTGGCGCCTGTAGCTCAAGCAGCTAAGGCGCCAGCCACATACACCAGAGCTGGTGGGTTCGAATCCAGCCAGGGCCTGCCAAACAACAGTGACAACTCAACCAAAAATAGCCGGGCATTGTGGTGGGTGCTTGTAGTCCCAGCTACTTGGGAGGTTGAGGCAAGAGAATTGCTTAAGCCCAGGAGTTGGAGGTTACTGTGAGCTGTGATGCCATGGTGTTCTACCCAGGGAGACAGCTTGAGGCTCTGTCTCCAAAAAAAAAGGATATACTTTTCCATCGCATTCTACCTTATTGATGTATTTTGTCTTTTCTTGTGCTAATACCACATTATTTTAATGTTTTGGTAGAAAGAACTTGCCCCATTACCTGTCATCTTTTACATAAATTAACTGGATTGTACATTTTCTCTTTTAGATACATTTTAAAATTAGTTAATCAAATTGAGTAAAATACCCTCTTGATATTTGGATTGGGAAGAAAAACATGTCTCTAATATTTATATTTTTGAGACAGAGTCTCACTCTGTTGCCCTGGCTAGAGTGGGCGTTGTCCTAGCTCACTGCAGCCTAAAACTCCGAGGCTCAAATGATCCTCCTGTCTCAGCCTCCTAAGTAGCTGGGACTACAGTGGCATGCCACTAACCTGGCTAGTTTTTTTCTATTTTTAGATCCTATTTTCTATTTTTAGATCCTATTTAGAGATAGGATCTTGCTGTTGCTCAGCCGGTCTCAAACTTCTAACTTGAAGTGATTCTTCTGCCTTAGTTGCCCAGAGTGCTAGGATTACAGGTATGAGCCACCATTTCTGGCTTCTTATGCAATTTTTTTTTTTTTTTTTGAGACAGGAGCCTCAAGCTGTCCCCCTGGGTGGAGTGCCGTGGCATCATAGCTCACAGCAACCTCCAACTCCTGGGCTCAAGCGAGTCTCCTGCCTCAGCCTCCCGAGTAGCTGGGACCACAGGCACCCGCCACAATGCCTGGCTATTTTTTGGTTGCAGCCATCATTGTTGTTTGGCGGGCTCGGGCTGGATTTGAACCCGCCACCTTGGGTGTACATGGCTGGCGCCTTAGCCACTTGAGCCACAGGCGCCGAGCCTTCTTACACAATTTTTAATGGCCATATGTGGTACGTTGTATGTTTGTGCTATATTTTACTTCAGAATTTCTCATTGTTGGTCCAAAATAATTTCTTAAAAATATTGGCTTCATGATTTGGCTTCACTCTCTCCTGCCCCAATTTAGGTTATTCTTGGGTTCTGGGTTTTGTTTAAAACTTTTAGTGGTTTTATAAATTTATTAGTACCATTTTATTCAACTGAGACAGATATGGCCTGTGTTGAGTTTATATAATCCTGAAAAAGTTAAGTTAGGACTTAACTAACTAGAATTTAGATGATATGAGTGGGTAAGATTTGTCAGCATTGCACTAAACCTTGATTTTATGAGATTGAATTTTAAAAAGTTTCGCTAGTCAGGACATGTAGTGGTGGGTTAAAAACGATAAAAACAAAAGCAACAAAAAACCTAGAAAAATAATATAAGATTTCTACTGTTAATAATCCAGTTACATTGACATTTGGCAGATGGAAGAAGCACTGTGTTTAAATTAGGTAGTTAAATAGGATACGTAGTGACGGTTGACTTTTGGGAAGAGTGAAAGGCCAACAGAAATCTATACCTCTACCACAAATATTTGCTGTTAAGGGCAGGGTTAACTTTGTAAGTCTGCTGAAATAGAGCACCGATTTGCTGAATTGTTGTAGTTACCCTATTTAACAGCATACTTGAACTTATTGCTGGAATTAACAGCTTTTGAATTGAGGGATAGGTGTACAAATTCAGACATTTCAGTAGGAATTTTTGTGCTAATTGCCTTATAAATATCAAATTAAAATATTTTTCTACAACCACTGTACACATTAGCAGTTTTTAGAGCCACGCTGAGTTCTTGTCCATCCCTTTAAAAGTTATGTATGTCAGACATATTAATAATTTGGCTAAGGATCATTTCCACAGAAATCTCTCTGGCAGTATTATATCTTAACCATGTAATATACTCTTATTCAATGTTGATCTTAGTCATGAAAACCTAGTGCATTAACATAAAGCCTGGTTACTGTTGCTGGGCTTAGCACGTAGACTACATGTGTGATCTAAAACAGGATGGTAGGGCAAAATTTAGTGTAACTTTTTATTGCTCAGATGATTTTTAGATTTTTTTTTTTTTTTGAGACAGAGTCTCACTATGTCACCCTTGGTACAGTGCTGTGGTGTGTCACAACTCACAGCAACCTCAAACTCTTGATCTCAAGCGATTCTTTTGTCTCAGCCTCCCAAGTAGCCGGGACTACAGGTGCCCACCACAAGGCCCAGCTATTTTTCTTTGTTGCATTTGCCATTTTTTTTTTTAAGAGACAGAGTCTCACTTCATCGCCCTCAGTAGAGAGCTATGACATCATAGCTTACAGCAACCTCCAACTCTTGGGCTTAGGCAATTCTCTTGCCGCAGCCTCCCGAGTAGCTGGAACTACTGGCACCCACCACAACACCTGGCTATTTTTTGTTGCAGTTTGGCTGGGGCTGGGTTTGAACCCACCACCCTCGGTATATGGGGCCAGCACCCTACCCATTGAGCCATAGGTGCTGCCCTGCCATTGTTGGCCTGAGCTGGGTTCCAACCTGCCAGCCTCGGTGTATGTGGCTGGCCCCATAACCACTGTGCTACAGGTGCCAGCTGACTTTTAGGTCTTTTAAGAGATCAGGTAAAAGGTGATTATTCTGTGGTGGGTTTATTTTATGTTAATGTCTGACTAAAAGTGAAACAGTGAATTCAGTTTGGTTTTATTCTACCTGGGCTTAGTTTTAATTGTTTATAATTCACTTCATAGCTTGTTTTGTCCAGTTAGCTTTGCTTTTAATTTTTTATTTATATTTCTTATGTTTAAAATTTCTCCTTGTTTTAGTATGTTTTATTAGAACCCCCTAAAACTATCTAGATACCTGTTTAATTTACTAACATATTAAATAAAATGAACAAGGTCCAGATCAGTTAGTTTATGAGAACTTACTTAAATAATTCTTTTTTTTTTAATTTATTTTTTATTAGATCATAATTGTGTACATTAATTCTCTCATAGGATACAGTGTGTTGCTTCCATATGCAGTTTGGAAGACTCTCATCCGACTGGCTAACATAGCCATCATGTCTTTCTCATAATTGTTGTGTTAAGACATTTATATTCTACCTTTAGACAAATTCACATGTATCCTAATAGGATAAATTATAGGCATGATCCCCACAATATCATTCTCTTCATCCATCCTCCCCCCTCCCCTCCTTCCCTCCCCTTTCCCCGTAGTCTAGGGCTCCATTTGGATTGTAGCTTTCCTAAGATAGCTAACAATTAGTTTCATAATAGTGTTGAGTACATTAGATACTTTTTCTTCCATTCTTGAGACACTTTGCTAAGGAGGACATTTTCCAGCTC
>CAUYQS010055763.1:0-12350 GCA_963574585.1 Otolemur crassicaudatus
GGCTCTGTCTCAAAAAAAAAAAAAAAAAAAAAAAAATACCCCGGAATATACTTAACTAAGGAGGTGAAAGATCTCTACAAAGAAAAGTATCATTGAACAAAGAAATCACAAATGACACAAACAAATGGAAAAACTTATTAGACTTGAGAATCAGTAGAATCAACATTGTTAAAATGTCCACACTTCCCTAAAATGTACACAATCAATGCAATCCACATAAAATATCAATGCCATATTTCACAGATCTGGAAAAAATAATTCTATCCTTTCTTGAAATCAAAAAAGAGCAAAAAGAACAAATCTGGAGACATCACATTACCAGACTTCAAACTATACTACAAGGCTATAGTAACACAAATAGCACAGTATTTCACAAAAATAGGGACACAGACCAATGGAACAAAAGAGTGAACTCAGGTACAAACTATGCAGATACAGACAGCAGATCTTTGAGAAAGCAAACAAAACCGTACACTGTGGGAAAGAAATCCTATTCAATAAATGGTTCAGGGAAAAGTGGACAACCACATGCAGAAGAATGAAACAGGAGCTATATCTCTCACCACTCACAAAAATTAATTCAAAATGGATAAAGTATTTAAATGTAAGGCATGAAACCCTAAGAATACTAGAAGAAAATACTGGGAAAACTCTTCTATATATCAACCTAGGCAAACAATTCATGAAGAAGACTCCAATGGCAAGCACAATAACAACAAAAATAAATGAATTGGACTTGATTAAATTCAAAAGCTTCTGCATAGCTAAGGAAATAATCAACAAAGCAAATAGACAACCCTCAGAATAGGAGAGAATATTCACAAGTGATATAACCAATAAAGGACTAACAACCAGAATCTACAAAGAACACAAGCAAATCAGGGAGGTGCCTGTGGCTCATGGTGTTGGGTGCTGGTGCCATATACCAGGGGTGGCAGGTCCAAGCCTGGTCCTGGCCAAAACAAAAAAAAAAAAACAGAACACAAGCAAATCAATAAGGAAAAAAAACAAACACCCTCATTAAAAACTGGGCAAAAGACATGAACAGAAGCTTTTCAAAAGAAGATAAGGAGCGGTGCCTGTGGCTCAAAGGAGTAGGGCACCAGCCCCATATGCTGGAGGTGGTGGGTTCAAACCCAGCCCCAGCCAAAAACTGAAGGAAAAAAAAAAGAAGATAAGACAAATGGCCAATAAAAGCAAATGAAAAAAATGCTCAATAAGACTAATTATCAGGGCTCAGCACCTGTGGCTCAAGCGGCTAAGGCGCCAGCCAAATACACCTAAGGTGGCGGGTTCAAATCCAGCCCAGGGCCCGCCAAACAACAATGATGGCTGCAACCAAACAATAGCCAGGCATTGTAGCGGGTGCCTGTGGTCCCAGCTACTTGGGAAGTGGAGGCAGGAGACTCGCTTGAGCCCAAGAGTTGGAGGTTGCTGTGAGCTATGATGCAACGGTACTCTACCCAGGGGGACAGTTTGAGGCTCTGTCTCAAAAAAAGACTAATTATCAGAAAATGCAAATTAAAACATTTAATCACCTTATCCCACTTAGAATGGCTTTTATTAAAAAGCACAAAAATAATAAATTTTGGTGTGGTTGAAAAGAGAAAGGAATTCATATACACTGTTGATAGGACTACAAATTAATACAATTTGTATGGAAAACGTATGGAGATTCCTCAAATAACTAAAAGTTGACCTACTGTTCGATTCAGCAATCCCACTTCTATGTATTTACTGGAAGGAAGAGAAGTACTTTTACAAAAAAGACACCTGTACTCAAATGTTTATTACAGCACAAATCACAATTACAAAGATGTGGAATCAACTCAAATGTCAATCAATTCATGAGTCGATTAATAAAATCTGATATATTTACTCTATGGAATATTACTCCACCATGAAGAAGGATAAAGTAAGGTCTTTTGCAACAATCTCCTAAGTGAAGGTATCTAAAGAATGGAAAAACAAACACCATGTATACTTGCTATTAAAGTAATTTAAGAGCACACATGTGCAGAGGGGGAGGGATGCAGGGATGGAGAACCTACCTAACGGATGCCATGACTACTACTCAGGTGATGGGAACGCTATTACCCTGACTCAAGCATAACAAAACTGATACATGTAACCAGCAACATTTGTATCCCACAATATTTTGAAATCATAATTTAAAAATAAGACAGAGGCTCTGCGCCTGTGGCTCAAGCAGCTAAGGCGCCAGCCACATACACCTAAGGTGGGGGGTTCAAATCCAGTCCGGGCCCACCAAACGACAATGATGGCTGCAACCAAAAAATAGCCAGGCGTTGTGGCGGGCACCTGTGGTCCCAGCTACTTGGGAGGCTGAGGCAGGAGACTCGCTTGAGCCCAGGAGTTGGAGGTTGCTGTGAGCTGTGATGCCATGGCTCTCTACCCAGGGGGACAGCTTGAGGCTCTGTCTCAAAAAAAAATAAAAATAAAAATAAGACAGAAAATGCATTTTCAGACAAAATCTGAGTTTACCCCAACAGACTGTTATTAAAGGAATTTCTAAAATATGTAGTTTATTAAGGAAAAGTTTACTTAACAAATGCAAATAATCGTACCCCCAATTAACCTGAAACAATAAATAAATAAATAAACGTTCATGTAAAGTGGTTTCAATTTTTTGAAGGGACTGAGATGCAAGAGGTAGCAATGGTGAACAAACAAATTAAAAACATGCAGATTAATAATAACAAATATCACCATTATAAAATTAGTAATAATAACTGTTTGCAAAGAAGGTAGAGGTAGATACAGAGTGACTTTAGGCATCATGTCCAGCATGTGTGCTGTGTTTAAGAGTAACCACTAAACCAACAGTGGTGGGATATAGAAACTCCACACTAGTGTGGTGAAGTAGCAATTTAAATTGGTTAATTCATAGTAAGAAATAAGGGGGGAAAAAGAAAGAGTAGGGCAATTAAAAGGCATAAAACAAAATGGTGGAAAAATGCAAATATACCATTTATCATAATGAATGCAAATGAGATAAAGAAATTAAAACAGAGTTTGTGTAATTAGATTTCTATAAAGTCTAATTAAATGTTACTTGAAAGAGACATTTGAAATTACTATACAGAAAAGCTGAAAGTGAAAGAATGGAGAAAAGATAAACATCAAATACTAACTAGAAGACATGGGGCTGCATAGTGAGAGTGTCAGACAAATTAAATTTAAGGTGAAAAGATCATAACTATCATTGCAAAAGGAAAGAAGGAAAGAAAGGAGGAAGGGATCTTTTCAAAAGTTAGAATAAGACACAAGTACTAATTATTAATATTTCTACTTATGTGTCCACTGCAGTAAGATAAGAAAAAGAATATCAGGTATAAATATAGAATAGAAAGACTGGATGGAAGAAATTATTTAATTTATTAACTGTTGAATTAATAACTAAGTACTTATTAATTCTAGAAAAGTAAATAAACAGTAGAGCAGTCAGGTAAAACCTTAGTAAAGTAATTAAAACTAACCTCAATAAGGGGAAAGGTATCACATGTATCTTTGAGACACAGACATCACTCAAGCAGTGTTCTAGGGAAAACATGCTTAATCTAAATCTAATCGTAAGAAAATACCAGACAAACTCAAACTGTGGTGCGCTCTAAATAAACTGTCCTGCTTTTCTTCAAAGGTATGAATGGCATGGAAAGCAAAATATTCCCAGTTAAAATTATACTGAAGAGCTACTACAACTAGACATAACACACGATTTTGAACTGGAAAAAATATTGCTATAAAGGAAAAATTATTGATACAAGTGTAAGATTGAAACATATTCTATATTTTAAATGAAAGTGTTATGTAAATATTATTTCCTGAAGTTTGTAACTATACTATAAGTATTTAAAAGGATTTTATTGTTCTTTGGAAATACACATTGAATTTTTATTGAATGAAGGTATACAATATATGCAGGAAAGAACAAAACTAGGAAACTAAAACTGAACACTCACTGGAGTTTGGACAGAGCAAAGAAATATTCAACACCTGACCAGCCAAGGCATAGATAGCCCATTGAACACCAGTCACTCCAGAAACAGCCTAGAGCGCGGTGCCTGTGGCTCAGAGGGGTAGGGCGCCGGTCCCATATGCCGGAGGTGGCCAGTTTAAACCAAGCCCCAGCCAAAAATGGCAAAAACAAAAAAAAAGAAAAGAAAAAGAAAAAGAAAGAGCCTAGAAAGTTCAGGACTAAATACTCAGGCCTGAACGATCTTGAGTGTACGGTTACTGTAAACCTGCCCTGACAGAGCTTTCTAAAAGCTTTAAAGGAACCCGCTAATCCAAGAGAAGCTTAATTGCCTGTCAAAACAAAATTCAATACTCTCAGAAAGACAAAAAAAATCCAGACATTAACAAAGTGACATTCATGGTGTATAGTGTTTAGTTTTAAAAAACACCTAATGTGAAGAAGCAGGAAACTAGTCCCGACAACCAGAAAAATAAATCAGTGAATAAAAACAGACCCAAAAATGACAGAGATAATGTGCTTGATAGATAAGGACTTTAAAACAACTATTATATAAGAGCTTTAAAGGAAAACATAAAGGTAATAGAAAGCAAAGTAGAATAAAAATTAACCTCATGGAACCCAAAGAAGATGATGTATGTAAGGACTAAGTGCTAAGATCCTGCAAGAGACTTGCATGCCTGGGGACACAGGGTTCACATTGTAGATGAGAGACATTTATTTCTCTAAGGAAAGGAGATGTAATGAATGATAGCACAAAAATGTAATTGTAGATAAGAAATAGCAAGGGGTTCTATGTCAGATGGCTTTGTTCTGAGTATTAGAAATTTTGTGGGGAAAATCAGAAAAAATTGATTGGAATTAAGAGAAATAAAGTGATACAAGGACTTGGAAGCAAATTATAGGACAAAACTTTAAAATGTAGGATGGTTTTAGGAATACAAACTATGTTAAACTATTACTATCTAATGACAAAAACAATGCAATATGTCTTTTTGTGTCATAGCCTTAAGATTGAAAGGTCAATGTGATGCAAGATTAGTCCATAGACCAAAAAAACCAAGGTACACAGAAAGACCTCAGGATGTAAATGATATAATTGGATAACAGAAAGAGATCAAGTTTCTAGAGATTATAGAAATGGCAGAGTTGATTCAAGGGAATTGGGGTGATGGTGACAAGAAAAAGTTGACTGCTGAAGAGGAAAACACCCTGAGAAGAGGCAATGCCTGGTCTCTTGCATTGAATTAGAACTTAAATAAAGTTTAATTAAAGTAATAAAATAATAAAGCTGATCAAAAAAGTCATATGTATGCACACATCCTGAGACAAAGTAGAGGCTGATGAGCAGTTTTGAGGCCTTTCTGCTGGTTGGCTGGTTGAGGAGAAAGCATGGTAAGCTCTGTCACACCATTTGCTCTCTCGGAAGGAGGTGTGGGAAGAGGCCCTTACTGAGGCGGGAGACACACAAGCTCTGTGTCTGCCCTCGGGAGGCGAGGTAACAGAAGGATGACTCCCCCAGCCCTCACTTCTCCAGCCTGCCATACTTGTACAGAAAACCCATCAGGAGACATTCTTCCCTTAGCTTATGGTTTAATTTCCTGTCACAATTTAAAATATTCTTGAAAGGAGTATTCATTCAACCTGATTCTTCATTCCTTTTATGGAGGTGATGAATTTATCAGATATTATTTCTGAATGCAGTTTTAATAAAAAGAAAGGGGGGAAACAGAAGGTCACACAGATAGCTCCAATAAGAAGGTAGGGCCGCGAGTGGAAGCTGGGGACGTGGAGTTCTTGATTGTGACTGAGATCAGCCCCACATGCCACACCTCACAGAGGTGCCTGGCTCTCAAACAAGGTGTGGCCCAGCATTCCGGGATGAGTCCAGGCAGAGATTTTTCCTGAACCCCTGTCAAATTTACTGCTCAAGAAATTTGAGTTTAGGCCAAATCTACTAAAAGGAAAAATTTCACATGTGGCAACCTTGGGTTCCCCCTTTCTCAGTGATTGGCCACAGAAGACCAAATGGAAAATATTGTTATATATAATCTCTGGGTGTGTCTGAGGAGGTGTCTGGGGGCAGGGTGGGAAAGTGAAGGGGAATGGTGCTATTTGGCTGTCTGTATCCAGGTAGTTAATCCCTTTCTTTGAACAAATCAAAATGATTTGACAGCCACAATAAAAACTAGATTCTGTCTTAGAACTGAAAAACAAATGAATGTAAACTTTTTTATATTTCTGCTTGAATATATAGGTACCAACTGTTCTTTATTTCCCTTTCTATGTGATTTTAAAACATATACATATATGTAAATAAAGCAACAGAAATTTTAAGCTTCTCTGTCATCCTGGGTCACACAACAATCAGAGGGAAGAGCCAAGTCTCAGAAGAATCTTGACCTTTATCTGTTGCTCAGAACTCTGAAGCTCACTCCACACTTGTAGGGGCAGGCTGTTCCTCCTCATTGCAGCCTAGACCTGTATCTTTGCAAGACAACTATAATTAGGGTTAGAGGGGAACCACATAAAGATGAGTAGGTATTGGGAATATGTGGTATGCAATTCCCTAGCTTATTGATTTTCATAAAGTATTTTGATCTCGACTTCAATTGTGTTCAACATTACCATTTATTGTGCTATTACAATGCTTCAGACTCTGAAATGCTAGAATAAGGAAAGCCAAAGATCCTCTTCTTCAGAAAAAAACAAATAAGAAAATTGCCAGATTAAAAAAAAAGAAAAGAAAATTGCCAGAATTAACATTTTCAGAACTCTGGAAATTAACCAAAGTCTTCTAGCAATCTAGAGAAGAGTAATTAAAGAGAAAATGCTGAATCTCAGTAAGAACAGTAAGCTATGTGGCATTTTATTCATTTATTTATTTATTTTATGGTTTTTTGAGACAGAGTCTCACTATGTCACCCTCAGTAGAGTACCTTGGTGTCACAGCTCACAGTAACCTCAAACTCTTAGGCCCAAATGATTCTCTTGCCTCAGCCTCCCAAGTAGCTGGGACTACAGGTGCCCACAAGAAGGCTCAGCTATTTTTTTATTGCAGTTGTCATTGTTGTTTAGCAGGCCCGGCAGGGTTGGAACCCACCCACCTTGGTGTATGTGGCTTGTGCCCTAACCACTGAGCTATAGGCACTGAGCCACTTGTGGCATTTTAATATTCCCCATTCCCAGGACCTCTTGCCCCAGATCTTTAACAGACTTAAAAACTCACAACCTGCAATCACAGTGCAAACCAGCAGCTGGCACCAGGGGCTGGGAGCTCCTTCAAAGCTGATTTTCAATATTATTGTCAATACTTGACTTGCCTGGTAGTTCCTGGAAAGATCCTGCTCCCAGGCCTATCTTGATTTTACCTGACTAGAGGCTTGCTTGGTGCCAAGAATCTTTTCTCCAGGGATGTTTGTCAGAAGTAATCAGCCTGGCTTGGCACCTGTGGCTCAAGTGGCTAAGGCACCAGCCACGTACACCCAAGGTGGCGGGTTCGAATCCAGCCTGGCCTGCCAAACAACAATGATGGCTGCAACCAAAAAATGGCCAGGCGTTGTGGCGGACGCCTGTGGTCCCAGCTACTTGGGAGGCGGAGGCAGAAGACTCGCTTGAGCCCTGGAGTTGGAGGTTGCTATGAGCTGAGATGCCACGGCACTCTACCCAGGGGCACAGCTTGAGGTTCCTGTCTCAAAAAAAAAAAAAAAAAGAAGTAATCAGCCAATCCCTTAACATTGCGGATGTCTGAGGCAGTAGGCAATATTTGAGGTAAATAGTGACATGACCAAAGAGATTGAAAGAAAAATCTGGGAAATGTCTACAGGGGCTTTGAAAAGCTCCAACAAATTTCAGGGAAACCAGAAGGCCATGCACATGACCAGGGCCATGTACATCTATAAAATAAATTTACCCAGTCTGAAGAGCAGAAAAAAAAAAATGAAGAAAAAGTAACAAAGCCTCAAAGAACTGTGATACAATATCCAGCATACCAACATACACACAAAGGGAGTTCCAGAAAAAGAGAAGGTGCAAAAGGGGTATCTGGAAAAATAATGACTCAAATTTTTAGAAAATATTAATCTACATATCTGAGAAACTCAACAATCTTCAAGATGAGCTGAACAAGAAAGAGACCAAATCTCTACCAAAAAATAGGAAAATTAGTGGGGAAATATTGGCCAGCACCTGCAGTCTCAGCTACTCAGGAGGCTAAAGCAGGAGAATAACTTGAGCCAGGAGTTTAAGGTTTCTGTGAGCTATGATGATGCCACTGAACTCTAGCTTGGGTGATAGGTCCAGACATGATCTCACCCTCTCAGAACC
Organism: Otolemur crassicaudatus; assembly: GCA_963574585.1. NCBI lineage: Eukaryota > Metazoa > Chordata > Mammalia > Primates > Galagidae > Otolemur > Otolemur crassicaudatus. The sequence continues at coordinate 8,324 of CAUYQS010055763.1, forward strand.
CAAAATCCACATGACATCACCCTGAATGATAAAAGACTAGATGCTTTTATCCTCAGTTCAGTAACAAAACAAGGATGCCAATTTTGGCCACTTCTATTTAACATTGTCATAGAGGTTCTAATAAAGGTAATTTAGAAAAAGAAATAAAGACCACTAGGCTGAAAAAGAAGAAGTAAAACTATTTCTATCTTCAGACGGCATAATCTATAGAATATCCTGAAGAATTTTCTAAAAAAGCAATAGGAACTAATTAATTAGTTCAGCAAAGTCACAGAAAACAAAATCAATACACACACATCAGTTGTATTTGCAATAAACTATCAAAAATAAAATTAAGAAAACAAATCCATTTAAAATACTGTCACAAGTGATAAAATATTTGGACACAAATTTAACAAAAGAAGTGCCATGGGCTTGGCGCCTGTGGCTCAAGCGGCTAAGGCGCCAGCCACACACATCTAAGGTGGCGGGTTCGAATCCCCAGCCCGGGCCCGCCAAACAACAATGATGGCTGCAACCAAAAAATGGCCAGGCACTGTGGCAGGCGCCTGTAGTCCCAGCTACTTGGGAGGCCGAGGCAGGAGACTCGCTTAAGCCCAGGAGTTGGAGGTTGCTGTGAGCTTTGATGCCATGGTACTCTACCCAGGGGGATAGCTTGAGGCTCCGTCTCAAAAAAAAAAAAAAAAAAAAAAAAGAAGTGCCATGCTTCTATAGAGTAACTTCCCACAGGGAGTACTTTGAAAGTGACCGTAGTGATATTCAGCAATGAGGTATGTAGCACTTTTTCTAGGATAAGTTCACAAACTTAATTGTCATACCTTGTGTGCTAACACTACAAAAAAATGTTGAAATAAATTTAAAAAGATCTTAATATGTGGTAAAATATCCCACATTCCACTAATCAGAAGAGGTAGTATTGTTAAGATAGAAATACTTCTAAAACTGATCTACAGATTAAGTGCAATTTTACCAGATTTACCAGAATCCTAGATGACTTCTTTATAGAACTGATAAGCTGATTCTAAAATTCATATGAAATTACAAATGATCCATCATTGCCAAAGAAGTCTTGAAAAGAGATAAAGTGGGAAGATTCATACTTCATGATTTCAAAACTTACTTACAAAACAATGGTAGTCAGCACACTGTGATACCAGGAGGAAGGCAGACATACTATAGGTCAGTGTGATGGAGCGTGGAGCCCTTGACCCGGCCCAGGCCTGCCAAACAACAATGACAACTGCAACAAAAAATAGTCGGGCGTTGTGGCAGGTGCCTGCAGTCCCAGGTACTTGGGAGGCTGAGGCAAGAGAATCACATAAGCACAAGAGTTTGAGGGGTGGTGCCTGTGGCTCAAAGGAGTAGGGTGCCTGCCCCATACACTAGAGGTGGCAGGTTCAAACCCAGCCCTAGCCAAAAATGGTAAGAAAAAAAAAAAAAAAAAAAAGAATTTGAGGTTCCTGTGAGCTCTGATGCCATAGCACTCTACCTAAGGCAACATAGTGACACTCTGTCTCAAAAAAAAAAAAAAAAAAAAAAAAAGAAGAAGAAGAAGAAGAAGCTGGATTCTTAACTGACAGTATACAGAAAAATTCACTCCCTAAATAGAAGAGCTGAAACTGAAACCCCATGAAGAGAACACAGGGGTAGATCTTTATTACCTCAGATGTGACAACTTTCTCTTTGATGAAACCCCAAAAACACAAGCAACAACAATAAATAAATACATAAGACTATAAAAATGTAACACTTTTGTGCATCAAAGAACACTATTAAAGAAAAGCAGCCAGGCTTGGTTAAAGTGCCCCTGCTTGAGAGGACAAGGTGGGAGGATTGCTTGAGGCCAAAAGTTTGAGGCAAGCCTGGGCAGCACAGTGAGATTCCCATCTCTACAAGATATAAGAAAGTTAGCCAGGCATGGTGGCATGTGCCTATGGTCCTAGCTACTCAATAGGCTGAGGTGGGAGGACCGTTCAAGCCCAGGAGTTTGAGGTGACAGTGAGCTATGATCGCACCACTGCACTTGAGCCTATGCAACAGAGGGAGACCCTGTCTCAAAAAATATAAAAACAAAATTTAAAAAATGGACACAATAAAAAATTTAAAAGCAGCCCATAGAATGAAAGAAAATATTTGTAAATTATATATCAGATAAATATCTTAAAAACTGAGCAGAAGCCACATACACCTAAGGTGGTGGGTTCAAATCCAGCCCGAACCCGCCAAACAACAATGATGGCTGCAACCAAAAAAGAGCCGGGTGTTGTGGCGGGCACCTGTGGTCCCACCTACTTGAGAGGCTGAGGCAGGAGACTCGCTTGAGCCCAGGAGTTGGAGGTTGCTGTGAGCTGTGATGCCACAGCACTCTACCCAGGGGGACAGCTTGAAGCTCTGTCTCAAAAAAAAAAAAAAACTGAGCAGAAAATCTGAATAAAAATTTCTCCAATGAAGACACATAAATGTCCAACAAGCTCATGAAAAAATGATCAGTATCATTAAGCATTAAGAAAATGCAAACCAAACTAACTTCATTTCAATACTACTTTACACCCACCAGGACTGCTATAATACAAAGAAAATTTGAAAATAACAGGCATTGGCAATGATATGGAAAAAATGGACCCTCATACATCACTGCTCAGAATGTAAAATGATGTAGTCACTTTACAAAACAGTTTAGCAAATACTTAAAAGTGAAACATAAATTTATCATGTGATCCAGCAATTCTAATTATATACCCCCAAAATCAAAATATATGTTCACACAAAAACTTGTACACACATGTACATAGAAGCATTTTTCTTTTTTTTTTTTTGAGACGGAGCCTCAAGCTATCCCCCTGGGTAGAGTGCCATGGAATCATGCACTTCACTGCTCACAGCAACCTCCAACTCCTGGGCTTAAGCGAGTCTCCTGCCTCAGCCTCCCAAGTAGCTGGGACCACAGGCGCCCGCCACAACGCCTGGCCATTTTTTTTTTTGGTTGCAGCCATCATTGTTGTTTGGCGGGCCCGGGCTGGGGATTCGAACCCGCCACCTTAGTTGTATGTGGCTGGCGCCTTAGCCACTTGAGCCACAGGCGCCGAGCCTTGAGCCACAGGCGCCCAGCCGAAGCATTTTTCATAATAGCTGAAAACTGGGGAGAAACCAAATATCCATCAATAAATGAATTAATAAATAAAATGTGATACATAAATTCATGGAATATTTTTTAGCCACAAAAAGAAATGAAGTATTGAGTCATGCTACAAAACAAATATACTCTGAAAACATCCTATGAATAAAAGAAGGCAATCACAAAAGGCACACGTTGTATGATTCTTTTTACATGAAATGTTTAGAATAGGTACATCCATACAGGGGGACAGAGGAGAAGTGGAGAGTACCTGCTAAGGGGGCACAGGAATTCCTTGGGGAGATTGTGGACTTACTTCTAGACTACCACAATACAGTGACTGTCACATAAGACAAATCACACAATTCCCCAGTTGTGCAGTGCATATGAAGGTTGTGTTTACACTGTTCTGTAGCCCATAAAGTCTACAAAAGCATGTCTAAAAAATGTATACAACTTAATTTTAAAATATTTTATTGTTAAAAATACCATGATCATCTGAGCCTTCAGCAAGTCATAATCTTTTTTCTGGCAGAGGGTTCCACCTCAGTGTTGGTGGCTGCTGATTGATCATGGTGCTGGTTGCTGAAGGTTGGGGTGGCTGTGGCAACTTCTTAAGAGAAGAAAAGTAAGTTTACTGCATTTATTGAATCTTTTAGGAAATATTTCTCTGCATCATGCAATGCTGTTTGATAGCATTTTACCCATGGTAGAACTTCTTTCAAAACTAAACTTAAGGCTTGGAGCCTGTGGCTCAAGCGGCTAAGGTGACAGCCACATACACCTAAGGTGGCGGGTTTGAATCCAGCCCGGGCCCACCAAACAACAATAATGGCTGCAACCAAAAAAAAAAAATAGCCGGGCGTTGTGGCGGGTGCTTGTGGTCCCAGCTACTTGAGAGGCTGAGGCAGG